>CATQJA010001779.1:0-33125 GCA_958295435.1 Mesorhabditis spiculigera | reverse complement strand
TCAACATAAGTATTTTTAGATTTGTCCTAGTAGTAAAGGCTTAAAACTAATATTGTTAGACTTTTTGACGCAGTAAAAGTTCAATAAAAGCATATTTAAACCTTTTAGGCCAGAAAAAGTCCAAAAGAAACATTTTTTAGACTTTTTGGAACCGGAAAAGCTCAATAGAAACATTTTTTAAACCTTTTAGAACAGGAAAAGCTCAAGAAAAACCAACAGATATTGCCGCCCCGCCGACGGTCAACGGCACGACCACCAACAGCGTCGTCGGCATCAGGCTGCGCGTCGATATTGGGGAATCGGGCCCGATTAGATGCTGAAAACGCCCAAATAATGAAAACTAATTAATTTAAGTTGTGCCGGTAAAACCCACGTAATTCGTGTCATCAGGCCGATCGACTCGCTCGAATATCAACGGCGAATCTTCCGACGGAGGCGCACTGTCTTTTCGGGTGTGAAGCCTGAAATGGGGGCTTCGTCTTGAGTATTCACGCGTAATAGTTTTTTTGTAAAATTTAGTTATATTTAAAGCGGGAAAACCATGTAAAATTTAGAATATCCTTAAAAAGTGACCTTTGTTCTCATTCTCTATTCTCATCAATATAAATAATGCTAAAAATTTCTATTTCTAAGTTGTTTTTTACTAGCATGAAGCCTAAAAAGGTTACAAAAGTATCGTTTTCAGCCCAAAACACTCGATTTTAGACCAAAATTTCAAATTTTTAAAAGGTTTTCAAGTTTTCAACATATTTTTTCTACTTCAAATATAAAGTAAGTTTGCTAGAAAGTCGATTAAAATCCTTGCTACCAAAAAAACTCCTGAAAAACCGTCGAAACGTACCTCAAATAGCTGAACGTGTTGCAGAAGGGCTGGTCGCAGGCGCACAGGTCTGTCCACTTTTCGTCTTCCTCCCTGGAAATTACGCGGTTAAATTATGAATTTTTCTGCAAGGCCCTAGCCACTTCACAAATGGCCCACGCGTGAGAGGGGAGAAGGAAGATTTTTGGGGGGCACCACAAGAAAAGCGTCAGCTGCTACCAGTGAAGCTGTTGGCGGTGTGCTACTGCGACTACGAGGCACACCAATGGACGGCAAAGGAAAAGCTTCAGGAGTTTGCGACAGGAGTTTTCTTGTGCAAGCGTTTATTCGCAGCGCTTTTACTTTTCGTCTTTGTACTGGTTGACTCAAGGTCGAACCCTGATCTGGGAAAACGTCGAAATCCCGGCAACGAAAATACCGACAGCAAAAAACACGACAGCCAAAATACCGCCAGCCAGAAGCTCCAACGCAGAATAGCCTTTTAAAAGGGAACTGGCATTCAAACTGGCGCCAAGGATTTGTCGAGATTTATGCCATTCGATATTTTGGCTGTCGGCATTATGGCTATCGGGGTTTTTGCTGTCGGGATTTTAGGAACCGGGATTTATGCTGTCGGGATTTTGGCTGTCGGCATTATGGCTAAAGGACTATGGCTGTCGGAACTGAGGTTGTCCGGATTAAGTTGTCGGGATTTTATCTGACAGGGTTTTTTTGCTGTCGGGTCTTGGCTGGAATACAGGGAAAATGCATAAATTCATTGCGTAAGCGCCTATCCCCCAGGTTTTCAACTTCTATGATCAACCGGAAATTCGCAAGTTCAGTTTTTGGATGAAAATAACATTTTTTGCCGCCAAATTTCCTGCCGTAAGCGGTTAGGCCCACGTTTTTTCTGGGTTCCGAGCGCAACCTTTTTCAACCTTCATCGACCCCAAAATTTTCGCTTGACAGCTGGATGCATCCGCTCACACACCTTTTGCCTAAACGGAGAGACTTTTTCCCCGCTACTGCCCCCGCTATTATTATTCATGAAAGTGAGGGTTGGGGGGGTGGCGACGAGGGTCTCGGTGAATCTTTCATCCTCCACCACCAGCCCACCGCCACTGAGGCAGCCCGTTTTTGGTGGCGCGCATCGGAATGGAATGGAAGTAGGAGAGGAAGGAGTGGCAAAGCCTGGGGAGAAGTGGATGGGCTGACGACGTTCTGTCACGGATCTGTCACACCGCATCCATCTGGGGGGACCCCCACTGGCTCCCTCGCCTTCGCAGACAACGTAACAAAAAATTGGGATGATCCCGGGGCGTTCGACGAGTTTTGTTCAGCAAAATCTAGTTTTTCTTTAAATTTGAAAGATTATCATTTTATTAAAAGTTTGGCACTTTATCAAATTGTAAAGCACTAAAATTAATTTATTTTGACCTCAATTTTATTGTGTAATCGGTTGCACCCAAATATTTCCCGTCCAAAAACTAAAAGAAAAAGCTTTCTTTTCGATAAAAAGCTTCAAATAGCACTGCTTTGCTTGAAATTTCATGGCGTAACCGCTTACGCTACTATTTTCCTCTGGAAATCTAGGCAAAATTTCCCTATTTGAATCGCAAAAACCTCGAGTTAAATCGCGTAACGGGTCCCGCTATAGGAATTTCCGCTTAAACGGGAGGTTTTCGGGCGGTTCACTCGAAATTTCAAGGCGTAACCGGCTCCGCTAGCATTTTCCTTTAAAAAAATTGAGGAAACGTTTGAATTTTCCGTTCTCCGAAATCCTGGAATTGCATCGCGTAACCGGTTTTGCCACAAAAAACTCGTTTTTAAGATAAATTCCCCATTTATGCAATTTTTTATACCTATTTTCATGCGGTTCTCCTCGCAAGAAAAACCCTAATCCCTGCATCCCGGCCCTAATCTTTGCCCATTATTTCAGCGACCCGCCATTTTCAATACGGCCTTTTCGCCCTAATCCTGGCGGCTCATTTTTCAATGATTAATTTTCAGCCCCCGTCTTGAGGTCGTTTTCGCGGGGGTTTTTTTCGGGTTGGGCCCGTCACCCTTGCTAGAAGAAGGGGGGTGTTCAGCTATTCTGAAGTATTCCATCGGCCAATTCCCCAAGGCCCGCGTGCCAATGGATGCTTTTTGCGATGTCGGGACGGAGCGGGTTTTTTTGGGTTCCTGGGGCGGCGGGAGGTGTGAAGAGTTTCTAGAAAAAAAACTAGCTTACGCGTTGACGTAGGCTTCGGTTTGGGCTTGGGCTTAGGCCTAGCTTCGGCTTGGGCTTGTGCTTAGGCTTAGCTTCGGCCTAGGCTTCGGCTTCGGCTTGGCTTCGGCTTCGGCTTAGCTTGAGCTTCGGCTTGGGTTTAGGCCTCAGCGCCGAAGTAGTCTTCGGCTTAGGCCTCGGTTTAGGCTTAGGCTTGGGCGTAGGCTTATCCCTAGCAGCTAGCTAGCTAACCGTAACCTTAACCTTAACCTTAAGCTTCAACTTCCCAAAACTTCACTTACTTCCCGGTCCCCCCGCTACTCAATCCGGGTTCGAAACACCCGAGGGTTGCGATGCTGGAAGAACCCCTCGCTTTTGCCTGAAAAGCCCAGGTGCAAGATGAATGGGGGGAAGGAACGGGAGCACCCGGGGTCCCGCCTGGAATTTCTGACCGCTTTAAGCAGGGGGCCCCTTTTAAGCTTCTCCCCAAAGCTGACACACACGCACTCCCAGATGGGCCCATAAATCTTGGCGGCTTTTCAGAGAATGGGACCGGGAGCTGCCATTGTCAGTTAAAAGGGTTCGCCTTCTAGGAGGCTTAACGTGGAGGGAAAAATTAGAATTCTTTGGTGGGGTGGGGCGGGAATATTGAAATATTTTCTATTTTATTGTACACACTAATGGCATGAAGTTCAAAAGAGCCTAACAAGGTATGCGACCGGCCCACGAGAAATCGACACAAGACATAGTGGTCTGATAGAATCGGACACGGGGTCCGAATCAGTAATCAGAATTTGCTAAATGAAAACGGAGAAAAGTTATGAAGCTTCAAAGTTGGTAAATCATCGCCCAAACTCGGACTTTTATGGGCCTGTAAAGGCCCAGGGAATGGGAAATTTGCCACAACCCATTAGGCGCATCTTGTTCAGCAGAAAAGGCTTTCGGAATGAGCTATCATACTTCAAGTTTACGATGATTTCGCGAAAATCTCTTCTATGAACTTGACAGGCCATGCCCTTGCCCGTGAATCCAAAAAAACTTTTTTCAGTGAATTGTTTGCAAATGCTACGTATTCCAGCTCATTCAAAAGCGCTTTTTCTGCTGAACAAGATGCACTAATTCTTTTCTCCTCAATTCCGTTCCCCGGTTTTTAAGGGCCCTATATAGGTACCGTTTTTGGCGATTTGAACAACTTTGATGCTTCTTACCTTTTTTCTCCGTTTTATTTAGCAAATTCTGATTCTAGACGGAATCCCCGTGTCCATTCTGACCGATCCACTATGTCTCGTGTCGATTTCTCGTGGGCCGGTCGTGCACTTCCCTTGTAAGTTTAAGCCCAAGCCCATGCCTAAGCCCAAGCCTACGCCTAAGCCTCAGTCGAAGCCTAAGTGCCTAAGCCTAAGCCTAAACCCAAGCCCAGCCTAAGCGTAAGCCCGATCCTAAGCCTAAGCCTAGCCCAAGCCTAATCCCAGGCCTAGGCCCAAGCCTCACACCCTCACTCGCGAAAAACCGCTGCCTAAAACACACCCCCGTATGCCATGCCCTATTAATGAGCATCAATTCAACCTCTAAATCAAGCGCAATTTTTACCCAAGCTCCCATGGGTGATCCCTAAAATTAAGCATTAAAAGGGCAGGGCGGACAGGAGAGCCGAAGCATTAATAGACTGCGCAGCTAGGCGGAAAGTAGCGGAATTCCACGGGGGAAAATCTGGCGGGTATAGCTAAGCGTAGAAGGGGTAAACCCACCAGTACGATTGAATGTCTATATCCTCGTAGTACGGTCGGGCGTGCCTTTAATGGGTGATTATGGGGTGAGAGCATGAGAGAGAGAAAGAGGAGAGAGAGAGAGAGAGGGAGAGGAGAGAGAGAGAGAGAGAGAGAGAGAGAGAGAGAGAGAGAGGGAGAGAGTGAGAGATAAAGAGCGTCAGTATCTGGCGTTCAATATTTACCTCGCGTAACCGGAATAACTTTGATAGCTTTCCCAAAGAATCCTTGCCAGTCTACCTTTTCCAATTTTTACCTCACGTAATCGAATAGGTTCTCGATCGGACCCATCAACAAAATTTCCTAAGAATCCTTGCTAGCTTGCTCTAAATTCCTATATTTTCTATATTCTTCCTCTTTTTAATGTGTTTCCCAGATCGTCTCTGCTAGCTCGCCCGAGTTCTCGAAGCAGCTTCACGATTTTCGACTACATGGTGCCCCCGCGTTGGTGCCCTCGAGGAGCTGTCGGCGGGGTTCTAGGCAGGCCGTTGATTCGGTCAAAATGGTGCCCTCTCTGGGGGGCCTTCTCCTGCCGGGGGTTCCGGTCGTCCTCCTTCTCCCTTCTAACAACCCAAAACTACTACCCAGTCGCGTCGCTAAACCAATTTTGCGCTCTATCTGGGGGCCGGCGCTTCTTCGGGCACCCCAGGCGAAGGCCAGGCCTTTTGGAATGAGTTCTGAGGGTTTATCATTAGTGCGCGAGAGGCTGGTTGGCTTGCCGATGCCTTTAAATGGAGAAAAAGCCTAGGGTGAAGCCAAGCCCAAGTCTAAGCCGAACCTAAGACCAAGCTTAGGCCTGAGCTTCAGCCTCGCCAGTCTTCTTAAAACCAGAGAGCTTGAACTGCTTCGACTTGCCCTCGACAACGACCCACACCTAACAACATTGCTGGAATTTGGCCCTCTACTCTATTATCCCCCTCCTGAGCGATTAGTTGGCCCCCATTCCCTGGGCCCTTGAGTAGAAGCCAAGGGCCCACCACCGCCCTTTTTATGGCCTCCGTGAGGCCCCCCAGAATATAGCCCCCGGGACCAAGGCCCCCAAACGGGAGGAAGAATTGAAAAGTCGAAGAAGACGAGCCGAGGGGAAGAGGAGAGGGGAGAGAGAGTGAGAGAGAGGGGGATGGGGAATTAATTGGTGGGGGTGGAAAATGCTGGGGGCCAAGGGCCCATGGACCTCCCCAAAACGGCTGTATAACCTGACGGGCCATCGCAGGCTGGCCACAAGATTGACGACACCCTCGTCGACGCCAATGAATTCGATGGAGTGGGAGAGAGAGAGACAAGGAGAAAGGTGACATTTGTATCGTAACGTAGCGCACCCTGCGTAGTTTTGTGAAATCCGCATTTCTTATATAGCGCTATTTGTAGGTATCCTAGCCCTCGCTCTCTCTCTCTCTCTCTAGCTCTCTCTCTCTCTCGCTCCCCATCTCTCTCACCAGAGCTTTAAACGGTTTTCGAACGGATTTTCTGCGTTGTAAGGAGTTCTAGGGAATTTCATCGCCCCCCAAGGTTCTTTGCTAGCCTGCCCCCAGTTCTGACTACAAGTAAGTTTTTCCTAAGAGACTTGAGCGTGAAATTTGAGCCCGATCTCCTCCTCACTGCCCCCCTCCCCCCAAAGTGATAGGGGCGAAAATTTACGGGGTGACTCTCTTTTGAAGAAGCCGAGGGACACTAAAGTCAGTGGGGGGAGGGACAAAGCTAGGAAGGGAACTAGAGAAGCGTTAGAGGGGAACCAGAGCTAGAGGGATCGGCTGAAGGGCCCACGGGTCGAATTTCGACGACCACAGGGAATGGGAATTTTTGAGAAGGAGAAGGAGAAGGAGGAGGAGGGGATGTTGAGATGGGATGTGCAAGTTGTGAAAAGGGAAAGGGGAGGAGAAGCCGCGACAACAAGTTGCCTGGGTTTTTTTGAGAGGGAGAAAACTAGTTTAAAGGGACTGAAAAGCTGCAAAAACCGCCTTCTGGTCCCTTTAAATTCGAGATAAAGCGAGAAAGACAGAGAGAGAGACAGAGAGAGTGAGAGAGACAGAGTGAGAGCGAGTGAGAGAGAGTGACTGAGAGTAAGAGGGAAAACTCAGACGTGTTACCGCACCTTTAAGCCCATTTTTCACATAAATATTGCGGCGTCAAGAGGTGTAGCTCGTAGTTCAAAGACCCTGAGGCGAAAAACTAGCTGTGTGTGTCCCTTTAAAAGGCCGTTTGCGAGAGACCCGGACAAGGCTTGGCACAGTTTTTTTCGACCCCCATTTTTTGATGCCATCTGATAGAGCGTGGTCGAATTAGAGGAATCGCACTAATTTGGGATTTTTAAATTAGCATTTTCCTGGTTAAACAAGGCGTTAAAGTTGCCAACGTCCAAAATTTATCTCGACGACTCCTTGATAGAATTGGCTGAAACTTTGTGACTAGGCCTAATTTGGGATGGTGATCATTTTTCTAATAGATCGCGAAGCACGAAAATTAGCAGAACCTAGTTAAATTGCATACCCAAAACAGTTTTTGCCAAATTTCAAATTAACGGCGAGTCGGCCGCCAGCTGGAATTAGGCTAGAAAGATGCGCAAAATTTTTCTGCATCGATTGATGTATTATTTAGGTGGCGGCCAGGTCGCCGTTTTCTTACAGCGAGCTTTTTATAACTGAAAAATGGTCTGAAAATCTGACTAAAATGGAAAATATTGTGGTATTTACATATCGGAGTAGTCAAACGCATCAAGAAATCATGCCAAGTCGATTGCAAAAAGAGCAAAAAGAAATTCGGCTTCTGAGAGTGAGCTGGGATTGAACTGGCGGCGGCTCTGGATTGGCACGCCGACGCTCTACTCACTGCGCCACAGGGCTCCCTGGCGGAGGGTCCGGGTTCGATTCCGGCCCAAAACAAGCACCCTTCAAATGTCGAATTTCTTTTGCTAATTTTTGCGTTTAGCTTGGCGTGATCGTTAAATGTGATCCCGTGGAAAAACATAGAAAATCGCAAAATTTTTTGATTTTAGTCAGATTTTCAGACCATTTTTCAGTTATAAAAAGCTCGCTGTGAGAAAACGAGCGACCTGGCCGCCACCTAAATAATACATCAATCGATGCAGAAAATTTTGCGCATCTTTCTAGCCTAATTCCAGCTGGCGGCCGACTCGCCGTTAATTTGAAATTTGGCAAAAACTGTTTTGGGTATGCAATTTAACTAGGTTCTGCTAATTTTCGTGCTTCGCGATCTATTAGAAAAATGATCACCATCCCAAATTAGGCCTAGTCACAAAGTTTCAGCCAATTCTATCAAGTAGTCGTCGAGATAAATTTTGGACGTTGGCAACTTTAACGCCTTGTTTAACCAGGAAAATGCTAATTTAAAAATCCCAAATTAGTGCGATTCCTCTAATTCGACCACGCTCTATCAGATGGCATCAAAAAATGGGGGTCGAAAAAAACTGTGCCAAGCTATAATGGGGACTGTTCGAGTGACTCGCGGACGGCCTTTTAAATCAATTTTCCAGCGTTTTAAACTCTATCAATAGGTTTAGCTCGTAGCTACTGAAATTTTCGTGTGGAGTCTAACTGTCCCCGCCCCTTTAAACGTATTTCCGAGCCATAACAGCTACGTCAATAGGTGTGGCTCGTAGCTATTACTTTTTAGGGGGAAAGCTAGGTGTCGCCATCCCTTTAAAGCCCCTTTTTTGGGCCCCGAAAGTCCATTGGGTTTTTTGGGCCCCCGTGGGGCCCAGAGGATAATAGCCGGTAGGGGGCCCTGGGGGTGGGTCTACGACAACTAATTACGGGGAGGCCCCGGCGAGAGAGAGAGAGAGCGAGAGAGCGAGAGAGAGCCACAGAAAAAGACACTGCCACCACCGGCAGGGCACTCAAGCATGTATGGCATTTTAATCAGACCTCCGCCCCGGTGGAGGGCTTCTGTGGATGTGTCGAACAATCCGGCAGTCCGTCCATTGTCTTCCCCCGTAGCCCTACCCTCCCAAAAGCCATCGATCCCTAATTGGTGCCCCCAGCGTGCAGCTATGACCCCCCAATTCTGGTGACTGGCCCAGGAGGGGAAATTGGTTGGAAATCTACCCGCTCGTAGGGACACCAAATTAGAAGCGGGAGAGAGAGAGAGAGAGAGAGAGAGAGAGAGAGAGAGAAAGGAATGTAGTTTGTAGCCTTTAGTAGCCAACCAAAACCAAGAGAATTGCCACCATGGGACGAATCACCGTTCTTCGGGGAGATTAGGTGTGGTGTGGGCCGTTAAAGGGACTGGCAAGTTAAAAAATGAATTTTGTGAATGCTGCTTCGATTGCCAGTCCCTTTAAAATAGTTCAGAGCTTGTGAAGCACCAATTCTACTCGACAAAAATGAGAGAGTGAGACAGAGAGAGAAAGAGCGAGAGAGAGAGCGAAAGAGAGGGTGTGAGAGAGCGAGAGAGGGAGAAAGATACCCAGAAAAAATAGCGAGAGAGAGATACCCAGAAAAGATAGCGAGAGTGAGAGTGAGTGAGAGACGGTGCGAGAGAGCCAGAGAGTGGGAGCTAGAGAGCGCCAGACTGAGAGCAAGAGAGCGAGAGTGAGAGCAAGCGAGACAGAAATGCCGAGAAAACGATAGCGAGCGTGATATAGAGTGAGAGAAAAGTTTGACCCAGAGAAAGGAAGAGAGAGGGAGTGGAGAACGATAGAGAGAGAGAGAGAGAGTGCGAGAAAGAGCGAGAGAGTACCACAGATAACGAGAGAGTCCAAGAAAAAACCAAAAAAAATGTGCGTACGTGGGGGGCAGCAGGAAAAGCGTGGCAAAAAGGGCCGCGGCTTGCCCCTGCCGCCCCGCCGGGAGGGCACCACGCAAAACGAATTTATTTACCCGTAGAACTGGGCTAGCATGTCGCCCCTTCAAAATGGGAATGTATAGAGGGCATTTAGAGGATAACGTTGTAAGTTGGAGTATAGCGTAGTGGTTACGGTATGTGGGTATAGGAATTGAACGTACTTGTGACAGCCGATGGGTCGCGTGCCACAGGTGCGGATCACTTGGTTCGATTCGCGGAGGATGCCGACGAGGCAGACGGGGCCCTGGAAATGGGGGTTACTGGGGTTAAAGGGAGCGTGACAGCAAGAATTTGTCAATTTTGATGTCGTAATTGGTTGTCCTGTGTAGTTTTAAAGGGAGGGTGACAGCTAAAACTCCTTTTCGTGTCGTACTTCTTTTTCATCCTGTGATTAAAGGCAGTGGGCACCTAGGACTCGTTTTTGACGTCGTGATTGATTGGCAAAGGTTTTTAAATGCGATATAACAGCTAGAATTTGTCGCTTTTGATGGCGTAATTGTTTATCGCAAGGGTGAGTGACAGCAATTAATCCCCATTTCGATGTCGTAATCAGTTTATGGTTAGAAATGTTTTTGATGCCGTAATCGGATGACCAGTAATTCTAAAGGAAGCGTGACAGCTGGAAATAGTCGGTTTTTTTGCCGTAATATAATGTGATAGCTTTAAACTGAGCGTTGCGATTATCGAGCAACATTTTCATGTCGTAATCGGGGTTAATACAGCGCCTAGCGTGGAATTCGGTCAATAAATCACAAACTAAGTTCATTTAAGTTTTATTTAAATTTCCCCACCTCGCAGGCCCCGAACGGCACGCAGTGGTCGTCGGTGCAGTAGCATTTCAGGGCCTCACACCGGCCGATTAGGTTCAGCATGAATATTAGGAAAAGTGAGACCAGCGCGGGCGATTGTCGTCGCCGAAATCTGCCGCGCGGAGGCGCTGGGGGCGGGGGATCGGCCTGAAATATTGGATGTTCAATTAGTCAATTTGAAGCTTTTTTGAAGATCGAAATCTTCTTAATAGATCGATTTGACCTAACAGTTATGCTAAATTAGAAATTCAACAAATTTAGGTAAAAATTAAAAACTTCTCGGCCTAGTTAAGCTTTAAGGAATTGCCTAAAAATGTTAAAAGAAAAAATTAAGCTTAGAAGACCTAAACCTAAGCGCAAGCCAAGCCTCTGCCTAATACTAAGCTAAGCCAAAGCCTTAAACCCAAAACAAGCCGATGCCTACTCAGCTAGCCATAGTCAAACTCAAACGAAGCCAAGTATTTTATTTTATAGGCCTAATCATAAGCCTAGGCGCAAGCCTAAGCCAAGCCTAAGCCAAGCCTAAGCCAAGCCTAAGCCAAGCCTAAGCCAAGCCTAAGCCAAGCCAGCCAAGCCTAAGCCTAGCCTAAGCCAAAGCCTAGCCAAGCCTAGCCAAGCCTAAGCCAAGCCTAATCCCAAGCCTAAGCCAGCCTAAGCCAAGCCTAAGCCAAGCCTAAGCCAAGCCTAAGCCAAGCCTAAGCCAAGCCTAAGCCAAGCCTAAGCCAAGCCTAAGCCAAGCCTAACCCAAGCCTAAGCCAAGCCTAAGCCAAGCCTAAGCCAAGCCTAACCCAAGCCTAAGCGCAAGCCAAGCCAAGCCCAAGCCAAGCCTAATAGGCCCATACAACAAACCTGATGCGCCGGCCCTGCCACCAGTGGATCTCTCATAACGGCTCGTCTCCGGAATAAAGTCAGATGACGTGCCGAATCTGTCTCCTGAATGCCATCCTCAACATCGTCCAAAAATTCAGGCCCATCCGAAGAAGTGAATTCAGAAGTGATAGTTGAGGTGGATGGAGAGTCGGTGCCCAGCCAGGGCATAGCTGTTGGTGTGTTGAAGGGGGGAAAAGGGCCGACTGCCAGGGCCCCTGTGGGCCATTCTAAGGGCCCAAGGGCCCACACACCCCCCACCCCAGGGCCACGCCCCCCTTCCCCTTCTGCCATCATCATCTCTCACCCCACCACCACCAACCCATACACTCTCACTCTACACACACATCCCAAAAAAGAGAGGAAGACGGGGAGAGGGACTCGAAAAGGATGGGTATTTCGGGATGGCTGCCGGAATCAAGTTTTTAATCGATTGCAATTCCGCAAGGGGTCACTGCTAGCTTGCCTCTGCAACCAGAAAAATGTGATTTTGTTTTTGAATTCCTGGATGACATCTGCTAGCCTGCTCCTTAGCATTTTTAGATCTTTAAAAAACTAATTTGATTTTTTAAAAAGTTGCTGACATCCGATAATCAAGTTTTAAATTGTTTGAAAATCCTGAGGGGACGCTGCTAGCTTGTCTTTGCAGCCAGAGAAGCAGATGATCTCTGCTAGCCTACTTTTCGTTTAAAAAATCTAAATTGATTTGGTTTCTGCCAGCTTGCCCTGTAGAATTTAAAGGTATGGTGACAGTCGTGAACCAATTTTTAAGCAATCGCTATTCCTAAGGGATCTCTGCTAAGCTGCTTTTTGGTCCAGGAAAAAATCTAAATTACTCGGTTTTCCTAATGACCTCTGCTAGCCTGCCACAGCCCCAAACCCGGGCTTCTGATTCCGAATCAAATTTTTAATCGGTCCCATTCCTGAGAGATCTCAGCTAGCTGGCCCCAGGTAAGCGGAAAATCCACAACATTCAGTCCGGTTCTGAAAGGATCTCTGCTAGGGCTAAAGCCGTGGGTCCTTAACACCAGGGTCAAAAATAGGAGGTGAATTCCTAAAGGGCCTCTGCTAACATGTTCTGCGGTTGATAAAATTAAAACCTGATACAAAATTTCCGAAGTGCTCCGGGGTTTTATATCAATTCTTGACGGCCAGAAAGTGTCGCGTGCGGACCAGATGGTGATGGCTATTTTTGCTGGCCGGTATGATCCGAGAAAAATGGCATGCCAGATGTTAGTTGGAAGGCAACGGACGGCTGGATAAAAATAACCGGAAAATATTCAATTGGCATAGACCGGAAGCTACAAAATACAATTTTCCTCGTTTAGGAATCGGTTAAGACATGAAATTGAGCTTAACCTAAGCCAAACTCAAGCCAAGCCTGGGCCTAAGCCAAACCGAGGCAAAGCCTGAGCCTAGCCGAAGACAAACCGAAGCTAAGCCAACTTCGAACCTAAGCGAAGCCTATGCCTGACCTAAGCCGAAGCCGAAATTAGACTCCAACCTTGAAAAAGTCAGTTTCAGTTGATCCCCCTCTTTCCAGCCGGTACTCCCGGAGTGACTCGGACTGCCCATTAGCACTTTTCAAGTGGCTCCTCCTCGGGCTTTTCGGCTATTGCCTCCGAGATCGATCTATGGCCCTGAAACGGGACCCGAGAATAAGAGACCCACACCAATGGGCAAATGAGACCAACGGGTCTGAATGTGCGAAATTACGCGCGCTTTGTGCATCGGCGCGTGCTTCCGATCTGGGCGTGCGCGCGCTTGCCCTCTCAGGGTTTCCTAATTATTCCGGGTGTCACCTGCGTGAGGCGAGCACGAGATTACCTAAGCAAAGGCAAGCAATACTAACAAAAACCCAAGCTCGAACAATGTTGCCCCATTTGATACGGTAACACCAAAATCCCGACAGTCAAATCTCGGATGGCAAAAATGCCGAAAGTCAAGATCCCGAGACGTCAAAATGCCGATAGCCTTGATTCCGACAGTCAAAATACCGATAGGCTAGAATGCCGACAACGGAAAGCCTGAAAGTCAAGTTCCCGAAAGCTAAAATCTTGTGCGCCAAAGCCCACACAACAAAAACAGCGACACGCCAAAAAATCCCGACAGCCGAAATCTCGACAGCCGAGATATCTGCAGGACAAAATGTCGACAGATCACATCGCTTTTCTAAAAGAAACGGCACTCAAACCATGGTCAAGAAGTTTTCGGGGTTTTTGGTTTTCAGGATTATCGCTGGCGGGATTTTCGCTTTTCGGGTTTTTGACCTGTCGGGATTATGCCCAAAATTTGTTGGACAGCTATCGACACCTCACGTTCTAGGTGTGTGCCACTTCCTCCTCCCCCCTCTCCTAGCAGCTTTAAAATGCGTCCAATTTTCGTGTGCGGCCTCTCCGCCTCCAAAAACCCAACTCTCGACAATGAACTTGTTGGCTTTTTGTGTGGCCATGGCTAGGGTAGCCCACTGGAAAACAATGGAATCCCGGGTGAAAGGGGCAAAAGCCCACGAATTTTTCGAGGTTTTTGGGTTGAAAACTGGCGACTGCGGCTGTAGTAAAGGTTAGCAGAGCTAGGGAAATCCCGAATAAACGCAATAATTGCACCTTAAAGGCTCTACCAAGGGAAAAACGTAAAAAATGAATAATGCTGTCCTCAAAAATCACTGCTAGCTTGCCCGTTTCCTAGAGGAATGCTGCTAGTTTTGTCTAACTTTCCTCAAGGATCTCTGCCAGCCTGCGCCCGTATCCTCAACGATCTCTGCTAGCCTGCCGTACAATTCCTCAAAGAACTCTGCTAGTTGGCCCTTTTCCTCAAAGAGCTTTGCTAGCCCCCTCCCCGACTGGCAATCTAGCGGTGTTCCTTTACACGAAAAAAGCTTAGCCAAGTGTTCCTTTAGAGCTAGACACCCGTCATGGCTTCCCCAATTATTTCCGGTGGCTTCTGGCAAGCCTGGGCAAAAACCCGGCTGTGAAAAGCCTAGTTGGATAGGGGTGGGGGGGGTAGAGGGGTCTCAATTTGCCCCCTAGGGCCACACTCTTATGCAAACAAACGATCAAAAAATGAGGGGCCGCGGGCCCTAATTGGAAAAAAGATGCATATGAGACTCCGGGAGAGCGTGAGGGTTATTTTACCGCCTCGCTATTTTCATATCAACGGGGATGTGGGGTTGGAGAAGCCTTAGAAGATGTAAAATGACGCAAAGAATCTCTGCTAGATTACCCTGCCTCAGGATTCCTCAAGGATCTTTGCTAGTGTTCGCCGGAACGCCACAATGATCTCTGCTAGCATGCCCTGCGATTCCACAAAAAGCTCTGCTAGCATGCCCTGCGATTCCACAAAAAGCTCTGCTAGCCTGCCCTAAGCTTTTTGCAAATTCTATGCTAGTTAATGGTAGATTTCTTCAAGAATCCTTGCTAGCCTCCCTTTCCTGGACCTCCTCAAGGATCCTTGCTAGCGTTCTCTGCAACTCCTAAACGATCCCTGCATGCATGCCCGGGACCTCCTAAATGGTCTCTGCTAGCCTACCTTAGATTTCCTCAAGAATCACTACTAGCGTGCCAGCCCCGTAGCTCCTCAAAAATGTTTGCTAGCATGCCGCGATCCTCCCCAGAAACCTTCACTTGTCTCCCTTGCTGGACCTCCTCAAAGGTTTCTGCAAGCATGCCCTCATCTGCCTCAAGAATTTCCGCTAGCCTACTCCGAACTTACCAAAAATTGTCTGCTAGCATGCGCTTGGCTGCCTCCAGGATCTTTGCTAGCCTATCCTAAAATTCCTCAAGGATAGTTGCTAGCTAGCCCTCGACCTCCTCAATGATCTCTGCTAGCCTTCCCCAGGATTCCTCAATGATCACAGCTAGCTTGCCCAAATCTTCCCCAAGGATCTCGGCTATCCCGAGGCTCCCCTATATTTCACCCAATTTCGCTGCATTGGCGCGCGGGTGGCCCGGATGGCCTGCGGCCATAGATCAGGTCAACTTGCCTGGGGGACTCCACGCAAAATTGGGTCCGTCATGTGGAGATTGGTCGTGTTTTTTGGGGCCTATCGCTCACTCTCACTCTCTCTCTCTCTCTCTCTCTCTCTCTCTCCTCTGCTTCCCCATCGAAATCCCTGATCTATTGGCCGACATCGAGGAGGGCCAGCCATTTTGTGGGGGCACAGGTGCTCGCGTGTCCAGAGAATCGCCTCGGAATCCTCTCTAACCAGCTCGGGACCAAGGCATTAATTCGGAGCGGCCAGCAGGTGCGGCATCCCTGGTTTTTACAGAAATTTATGGCCCGGTGGCGGCTGGAATTCAGGCTTGCGGAAATAGCATTGAGGTCTAGGCTTTCAGGTTCCTTTAAAGAGGCCGGCAAGTCAGGTCTATGGAATTTTACCGGGCATGGATTCCACGCAACGGCTGCGCCGGCCCTTCCAAGGCGTTCCAGCGGCGTACGCTTTGTGTTCGGCGACACGGAAAATGCGTAACCTCGACTTCCTCATCCCTAGAAACCTATTTGGAACAACCGCAGAAATGTCGCCACAACCCTTTGGGCAAAAATCAAACAATTTGGCGGGACTCGAACTCGGACCTTCTGAGTGGGAATCAAGCGCACTACCAAGTGGCCAAGGTGTATTTGGACCCGAACTGTTTTGTAAACCCCTTAGAAACCAAAAACCGGCTTCTGGTGTCCAATTTAAAATAGAACTAAGAACGTTTTTGACGGCGTTTTTCGCGTTTTTAGGCCTGCCACGCCTTTTTTACTCTAAAATGCAGCCGAAAAACGTGTCGTGCGCCGGCGCTAGTTTTTGGTGTGGGTGTGTGTCTGTTTGTCGCTTTCCATGTCTTTCTGTCTGTCTGTTTGTCTGTCCACTTGTCCATTTGTCGGGCCGGCGGCTTGGTATGCATGTTTTTCACAAAGAGGCGGGCAGGGGCTTGTGATTGACGCGGCTGTTCCGGGAACATGTAGAGGCGGAAAAGCAAGCCCGACACGACGACACGGCAAAGCAAATGAGGGACAATTTTTAGTAGAGATTGAGGGAGAGAGCACCAGAGAAAGCGAGACCGAGAGAGCAAGAGAGACAGAGAGAGAGAGAGAGGTGAGAGAGACCGAGATAGAGAGCGAGTGAGAGAGAGAGAAAGAAAGAAAGAAAGCGAGAGATAGAGCGAGAGAGAAGGAACCACATATTGCAAAAATATTTCTCCTGGAAAAACTTTATTCGCCAAAAAAAATTGCCGCTTCGCGGGGGTTGGTGTACTTGTTGAGGGCGATGGAGTCGTCGAGTAGCGATCGGGGAGTGGTGGTGCCGTTCTATTTTTTCTTGAAGATGTCGTCGTTGACGTTGGCGAGCGTCTGGTACTGCGGATCCTTCGCGTCCGCCTTGTTCACCTGGAAAGGAGCGTTAGAAAGCGAAAGCTGAGCCGAAGCCGAAGCCTAAACCTAAGCCAAGCCCAAGCCCGAGATTCTGCTAACCTTTCCAGGTGCCTTGAACTCCTTCTTGTCCTTCTTCGGCGGCACCTTGGCGAAGATGTTCGTGTCGAGGTGGGCCAGCGTCTGAAAAAAATATTCCGCGGAAAGCTCCCCGCTACAAACTACAAAATACACCAAATTAAACCAAAAACCCCCACCTCGTACTGCGGGTCCTTGGCGTCGGCCTTGTTGACTTTCTCGGGGGCCTTGAACTTCTTCTTCTCGGGCCCCTTGTTCGGGCCGAACACGTCGTTGTCCATACCCATAAGCGTCTAAAGAAGCTTGAGAAACGACAGTGGGCTCATCTACCGCATAGTTCGGGTCCTTGACGGGGGCTTTCTGCTCGACGTCCTCGGGCTTCTTGAACTTGTCCTCCTGCTTCTCCTTCTCCTTCTTCTCCTCCTCCTCCTTCTTCTCTTCCTCCTTCTTTTCTTCTTCCTTTTTCTCTTCTTCTTTCTTTTCCTTCTCCTTCTTCTCCTCCTGGAAATTGTTTAAAGGTAGAAAAATGGAAAAGCTGTTTTACCTTTGACTTTTTCTCGCTCTTCTCCTTCTTCTCCTCCTCCTTCTTTTCCTCCTCTTTCTTCTCTTCCTCCTTTTTCTCCTCCTCCTCCTCTTTGGTCTTCTTCTTGGGCGTCTTCGGGGTGACGGGCGGTGCGGGCGGGAGAGGTTTCTTCGTGTAGACGAGCGTCTGCTTCGTGTACGGGGCTCCCATCTGAAAGTGAGGATTGAATGTGGGTCAGGCCTAAACCCATACGCAGTCCGACCTAAACCTAAACCTAAGCTTAAGCCTAAGTCAAACCCCTAGCTACTTCACCGACCTCTCCAAGCTTCTTCTCGCGCACCTCCACCTCAAACTCATTAAGATCCGGGTCGAACTTCAGCCGGTCGCCGGCCTAAAAACACTGGAAATCAACTCCAAACCCCAAAACCCACGATGCGTAGCGCAAAGTTGGAGATCTGGGTCGTCTGCGCGTAGCGGGCCACCTCTTCCGCTCTTTGAGAGATTGTTAGCAACCGGTCGAGCAGCTGAAATTTAGCTGTAGAAGTCGGCTTCATCCCCAATGGTCTCTGCTAGGCCTCCTCAATGGTCTCTGCTAGCCCTCCTCAATGGTCTCTGCTAGCCCTCCTCAATGGTCTCTGCTAGCCCTCCTCAATGGTCTCTGCTAGCCCTCCTCAATGGTCTCTGCTAGCCCTCCTCAATGGTCTCTGCTAGCCCTCCTCAATGGTCTCTGCTAGCCCTCCTCAATGGTCTCTGCTAGCCCTCCTCAATGGTCTCTGCTAGCCCTCCTCAATGGTCTCTGCTAGCCCTCCTCAATGGTCTCTGCTAGCCCTCCTCAATGGTCTCTGCTAGCCCTCCTCAATGGTCTCTGCTAGCCCTCCTCAATGGTCTCTGCTAGCCCTCCTCAATGGTCTCTGCTAGCCCTCCTCAATGGTCTCTGCTAGCCCTCCTCAATGGTCTCTGCTAGCCCTCCTCAATGGTCTCTGCTAGCCCTCCTCAATGGTCTCTGCTAGCCCTCCTCAATGGTCTCTGCTAGCCCTCCTCAATGGTCGCTGCTAGCCCTCCTCAATGGTCTCTGCTAGCCCTCCTCAATGGTCTCTGCTAGCCCTCCTCAATGGTCTCTGCTAGCCCCTCCTCAATGGTCTCTGCTAGCCCTCCTCAATGGTCTCTGCTAGCCCTCCTCAATGGTCTCTGCTAGCCCTCCTCAATGGTCTCTGCTAGCCCTCCTCAATGGTCTCTGCTAGCCCTCCTCAATGGTCTCTGCTAGCCCTCCTCAATGGTCTCTGCTAGCCCTCCTCAATGGTCTCTGCTAGCCCTCCTCAATGGTCTCTGCTAGCTCTCCTCAATGGTCTCTGCTAGCCCTCCTCAATGGTCTCTGCTAGCCCTCCTCAATGGTCTCTGCTAGCCCTCCTCAATGGTCTCTGCTAGCCCTCCTCAATGGTCTCTGCTAGCCCTCCTCAATGGTCTCTGCTAGCCCTCCTCAATGGTCGCTGCTAGCCCTCCTCAATGGTCGCTGCTAGCCCTCCTCAATGGTCTCTGCTAGCCCTCCTCAATGGTCGCTGCTAGCCCTCCTCAATGGTCTCTGCTAGCCCTCCTCAATGGTCTCTGCTAGCTACCTGTCCCAGTGCACCATAGATGATCCAGAAGAAGCCGTGGACGAGCAGGGGAAGCAAGCAGTTCTCCAGTGCCGTCGCTGAACATTTGGAATCTTTTGCATCAGAAATTAGCATTCGCACCGGCGACCGTTATCAGGTACATCATTTTCAAATCCATGGTGACAGTGGAAATTGGGGGGAATAGCCGATTAGAAATGAATGCAGTGGGGATGGAACCGCGGGGCTATGTTCTCGAAAGGTACGGTGATTTCCGGAAGTTGTTATTGTGCATTGAATGATGGTATTTTATTTTCAGATGGCATTCCGAGCCTTAACATTAAAATTATTTTTTCTTTTATCTCTTACATTTATTATATTTTAAAGTGGTTAGAAAATCTGCTTTTTTCAGTTCTTTATTTTCGTTTCTTTGGTTCCGAAAAAATCGGTGCTTTCGCGTTAGCGGGGGGGGGTAATTTTCCCTGAGTCCAGAAATGCCTAGCGATATACTAGGCGTTCTAATAAGGCTTTTAGCAAAATCTAGTTATACTTCAAAGCGAAAAACTATTTTAAAAACTTCAAAAAATTGATTCGAAATTTGGTCGAAAATCTGTCAGTTTGGCTCGAAAAATCTATATTTTTCTGATTTTTCACGATAATTTGTAAAGCTTTCGCGTTTGAAAAATAGTAAAAGTATGATGTAACAATATTTCCTTTATTTGTCTTAAAAAACGTGATATCAAAGAAGAAAAAGTTTGTTTCCACAACGGCAACGCGAAAGACCGTACCTCCGTATCGCGGCATGATTTCTTTTGAGAATCACTTGGTTAAAATTTGTGAATTAAATTTTATTTAAGTACATCACAATCTTTCCAAAAGTTCGGCCACTCCGTTGGCATCCTCTGGACGGGATGACGGAGCGGAATGGTGAGGCAGTCGCAGTGAAGGCAGTGAAGGCGAGGCGCTCGCCAGGCTGGGTAAGCCCCTTACAGAGAAAAATTCGTTTTGTAATAGGGCATCGGCGGAACTTCTAAATTTAAATAATTTTTAAATTGAAAAAATTTATAAAAATCCACCTAAGCGTCCCGCAGAGCCGCAGCTGCATCTTGAGCGCGGTGATAAATTGTGGAGACGCGCCGGGTACTGTAAACTTTGGATTTTAGAAACCCCAGCTAAACAGGTTCTGGCGCGTTAGCGGGGGGATCTCGGGGAGGCCGCGCCCACTGCTCCGCCCCCGCGCTAATGAATCAGAACCCTAAAACTCACCGATCGGTGACCAATTCTCCGTCTCATGTCGCTCTTCAAATATGATTTTCTGGCTGTCCGGCATCTAAGGGTGGTTTATTTATTTAAGTTACAAGAATTTTTAGAAAAATTTATCTATTTTTAAACCGGCAAAATCCGTTAGAAACTTTTTAAAGTAAAGTAAAGTAAAGTTTAAAAAAATTAAAATTGGATTCGAAAATTCGATGGGACCAGTTTTCGCAGAAAAAAACGTATTTAGAATTAGTAAAAAACTGCTCGAAACACTTCATCTATCTATTTTGGGTAGGTTGCATCCACAGGAGAACAATTCTACTACCCCACCCCCCGCTAATGCAAAAGCTCCCAGGGCTGATTTCTAAATTGTATAAATTTGAATTTTAACCCACCGATCCCCAGCTGGGCCAATTCTCAGCCGTCGGCGTGCCGAGCAGCTCGAATATTTTGGCAATCTGGTCAAAATCGTTGCGACCCTGAAGTATATTTTTCCATGGAGTTAAAGAGCAACCTTCCTACCGTAAAAAGCGGGCATCGGTTCCAGAATTCGGCCAAAATGCACCCGGTAGCCCACAGATCGACGGCCGGCGTGTAGCGGCGAGTGCCAAAAAGTAATTCCGGGGCGCGATACCACCGCGTCGCCACCTAAAACACATATAAATATATTTAGCATTTCTAAGTCTAAAAATGCCCTGCTAAACCTTAAAAAGTCTCCAAAAATTTTGACTTTTTGGTCAGAAATCTATGAAAAAAAGACTGTAATTGGCTAAAAACGTTTTAAAGGTGTTTAAAAAATGCTGTATAATGTTGTAATAAGCGGAAAATGCTTAAAATGTTATTAAATATAGTAGATTTTGCTACAATACTATTAATATAAAAGGTTTTCGCTTAATTGCCCTTCTAAAAAATTGCTCCACACTACGAAACGCGAATAATTCCTAAAATTCACTGCCAGCCTGCCTAGCCTCCAATTACCTGTTCTTCATATTCCCGATCCGGCTGATCCGGAAAATACAGGCACGCCTGCCCGAAATCGGCAATTTTGACGATATTGGTGTGGCTGACGAGGATATTCTCGGGCTTCAGATCCTGAACAACTTATCTTTTCAAAATGGGAAATTTCGCGACAAACCCTATGCATAATGCCCAGCCGATGGAGGTATCGGACGCCCTTTAACAGCTGTGAAAAGAAGAATCTTGCCGAGCACTCGGTATGTGGGCGTTGTGTGTCCATAATCGTTGCCTAAAGGAATAAAAATTAAGACTTTCGGTTCTAATCCTGTTTCTTATAAGGGCAGATATACCCAGTAATGTAACAGTAGATTTTAATAGTGTTTCCAGCAAGTAAAGAACGAATGAAATTGCCCACTTTTAACGTTTTTGCCATAAATTCCATGACCATCGTCAGCGTGTCCTGGCTGCAGAAGATGTCCAGCAGCTTCACGATCTAACCCTGGGTTTTTTCGGAGCTTTTTTGGAACGAACATGGCGATGATGGCAGTTTCTGAGCGTAGAAAATTCTCTCAAGATGTCGAGCCGCGATCGGGAGCGCAGGTTCACCTTTTTCAGAGCCACAACCTCCGAAGTCTAAATCGGTAATAAACAAATCCCAAAAACCTTTGAATTTTTTTACCACCAAGCCTACCTGTACATTTCTGGCCTTCAAGACGACGCCGTAGGAGCCCTGCCCAATTCGGCTGATGATCAGGTAGTTGTCCATGACATTTTACAATTTTTTGTAGTATTAAAGCTCCAGCAGATCGCCAAAAGTTTATTTGTCCCCGGCCCCTTCAGGTTGCCATGGTAATGGCGTCCGATTTTTCGGGGTAAATTATGCGGTTTTCGGCCAAAATACCTCAAATTTTCGCTAAAATATCGTGGCGCAGCTTTTTATATAGTATTTACTATATTTCTTCCTTTATTTCTAAATTATGTTTTAGTAAATTGCTATTTTCTTCATATTAAAGCGCGTTTCCGTAACACTACTACCACCACATGGACGTACTGCGCCGTCAACAAGCGGACTCGCCTGATTTTTCTCTCAACTTGCCGAAATTTCTAAAATTTTGTAAACCAATTTTTTGGAACAATTTTGTTTATAGGTTATACAATTTTCTTCAATGCTAATTTTCAGACGATGCTCCAAAATGTCTCTAGACTCGGCACCCCGATGAGATCGTATTTATGCAGCACGCGGCCCATGTCGAGTTCAGTAAAGGTGACTTTTCCTTATCTGACATATATCCTCATATCTAGGCATTGGCGAAACCGAAGCAATCTTTTGAAGAAGCTCTGCACCGTGGGCCCGATCAGCGGGATATTACGTATGAGAGTCATAACCTTTTTTTAACTTAACTTTTTAGGACAATGGATATCCTGGAAGAGCGCATTCGGCGAACAGAGCAAGTGCGCGAAATTACCATCGGAGGACAGAAGCAAAAGTGGAATTATAGATCTGAGGTTTGGAAATGGTTATTTGGGCTTTAAATTCTGTCTAGATGGTGAACAAACACGGGTTGGACAACGATCATCGCTATATTTGGATGGTCTATGCGGGGATCATCGTTTTTGGATTTGGTGCCTTCGTTTGGGTGAAGTCGAATGTCGTCAAGAATCGCCAGATCGAGATGCAGGCAGGTTTTTCGTGTTTGGTGGCCCTTTTTGTGTGCATTACGGGTAGTACGTAGTGCATAAAATCACGGGATTTAATAGTTTTATATAACGCAAAAATCTTGATTTCAGGAACGCGAAAAGATCCGTAGAAGTATGAACTTGATCGGCGAGGATCGAAAGAAGATTGGCGTGATCGAAGAGTGATACCGGTGCTTGATTTTAGAATTCTAGATGTATTTATTATCATCAGTTTTTGTGTGTTTTGTTTGAATGAATTGCTTAGATGCTCCACGTTTCTTTATGAAAAACACGAAAGGAATCGGTTTATTAGGAAATTCTCAAATACACTTGTAGTGGGAGACCCGTTGTGGTGGCTGTTCGATACATTTGACAAACGCGAAATTCAGAGAGCTGCCGAGAAGCTGGGCAGCGAACCCGTGGTGTTTTGTGCGTACTCGTTTTCCGAGTATATCTAAAGCGGAAAACTGAAAATTTCGGCGTTATTTCACCTCATTGACCATCGTTTCCGTCCTTGGTGTTTGTAGCGGAAGTCCTAATGCAGATCCGCGGCGCTAAAGTTTTTAGGCTTTCATGATTTCGTTCCGAGGCGGACTTACCCGTCCATGCACTGGGCATCTCTGCTGCATCAGTGGCCGGCTACCCGCCAGCGTTGCCGCTTCATAACTGGGTGGCAGACTTTCTACCGAAGCGGCCGTCTAAAAGAATACGAGTTTTTTTTTCACTCTGGGATCCGGTCTTGAATAAAAACCTCGTGGCGGTTCTAACTTTTTTATATTCCTAATGGTAAAAGAAAGTGGTAAAAAGTCTATTTTTCGGCCAAATTGAGCAAAATTGCTAATGGTTACATACTTTTTCATTTTTCAAGGTATTTTCTACTTGATCAAAAAAATAAAAATGTTTGTTAAGCGGTACTATCGATCTTCTGGGAAAAAAGTTCGGAAATGCCAAGGAACCTTGTTTCTTTCTGCTTTTTCATGAGCTTTTCCCAACCTACCCGTAAAAGATCGGCGTACGTCGGAAGGCTTTCCTTGCTGCCCATCGCATCCCGTGCCAACCGCCTGCCCGGGTCCCTAGAGAATGCGGGCAATGCCTTCCCGGAAAACCCGGGTGAATAATACCGGCAGCAGCCATGGTGTGGAGGTGGCGCCAGGCAGGGGAACGAGTTGGGAATGTTGGCGAATAGGGAGGAGAATTGTGACGAATCCATCTGAATTCAAAAATTAATTTTTTCGCGGTTTCAGTACCGATGCCCTCCTCCGCCTGCGCTCCTTTCGCTTTTTGGCGATCATCTTGGCGCATTGCAGGAACAAATTGATCATCGTCCCTGAAATTATGATTCTAGGGATCTGAGCAATGTTTATAGCCCGTTGTATATTTTTTTATAGGTTGAAAGATGGGAAATTCTGTCTGGCGACTCACCTGCAACGACGACGCCCAACAACCAAATCACCGGAGCCCAGCGGAAAATGTCTTCGGCAGCTACCTGAAAAGGCGGTATAAAAATTGGTTTTTTCGTATTATTGGGGGAAACCGCGTTTTCTCTCAAGATCCAAGCTTCTACAAGGTTTTTTTGAGTCTCCCCGACAAGGTAAAAATACAAAAATGATCGATTTTTGACCAAAAATGGGCGATTTTCGATAAAATTTCAACTGAAACAAGTTTTAAAGTTTTTTGTGACTGTTTTTCCACTTGAAATACGGCGAAATGTTGCTAAAAACATTATCAAAACAATTACTTACTTACTATATGGACCTTACGGAACCCCCCGATATTGCCAAAGCACCGAAATTTCATACAATAAAAATGAAATGAAAACTTTTCATGGCATGGCTGGGGCCCGGAAGTGAGCGCGCGCGTCTGGGATATCAATCTTCTGCCCGAAATGTGGGAGGGGCCAAAACAAAAAAGGGGCGTTATCCTGCTCAACGCCAAGCCAAAAGACGACGGGAAGAAGTAAGGGGCAAGAATCACGAAGTCGTTGCTTGTATCTACATGTAGTATTCTGGATTCCAGTAGCCTTTTTAGGGAACGCGAAGAGGGCTAAGAATAGGGGTCATTTGTCCGGATACGTCACACGCCCACTTCAAAAGGAGAAGAAGAAGAAGAAGTCAATCACGCTGCGGTTCAGCGCTGATGGCCCGCTTTTTAGCGGTGGTGGCGGGGGAGGGGAAGGGGGGAATGTGGCCGTTCGTCTATTGGACCGTGGAAACCGAGGGCAACTACATCTTTGTCTAGAAACATTACTTGAAGCCGCGCCATCAGCACCAGGATTCCGATCAGGAAAAAGACGGCGGCCAGCAGGATAAGCCGGCGCATTTCATCGTACGACCGGTCGATTCGTAGTCGTAGTTCCCTGGAAAAGTGAGGGTTAGGTAAAATTGATAAAGTAAAGCGGTTTTTTTGCAATAGATGGGACCTAATTTGTTCCTATGCGTTCATTTAGTAAGCCTAGCTATGTAATAGAAGTTTTTTAACAAAATAGCTATATTCCAAGCGGAAAAACGGCTTCAGGACGTATAAAAATGCCGAAAATGTAAATTTTTGATAAAATTGTCAACCGTTGGTCGAAAAATCGGTGCTTTTGCAATATCAGGGGGGGGCCGAATTCCTTTCCTATAAGTCTAGAAAGCCCTGAAGACTAAATACACAATACTTGAATAGCGTTTTTAGTAAAATGCAACTATATTTAAGTGGGAAAACATCTTAAAAACTTCGAAAAATTCCAAATCAATCGAAAATTGGAAAGTTTTTGTCGAAAAACCGTTATTTTTGTATTGTTTAATAAAATTTGTAAAGTTTTTACGTTTAGGAATAGTAAAAAACTGTTTAAAACCAATTGCTCGATTTAGTTTAAAAACTTTTATCGTAGGAAAAATAGAGCTCGCCGTACATCTTATGCCCATTCTCATGCTCAACAAGCAAAAGCTCTATTCTCACGTAATAAAATGGATAATAATCTATGATATAACAAAACAACGATAAAACATACTGATAGTTCTCTTCGTGCTGATTGTAGATCGAATGTTCTTCATCGAGATCGCGCATCGTTCGGTCGAACCCTGCAAAAAAGTAAATATTTGACGGGCAAGAGGATTATGGTAAAGCCAGGAAATTTGGGGGTAATTGATCAAATGAATGTGATGGGTGTTGTGTGCGGATTTTGATCACAGAAAACGGCTGGGGACGAGGGTTGGGTTGAGTGGCGGGTATACATGTTTGTCTCCGGAATCGAGCCACAAATTGAGTGCGCTTTAGGTTCGAGATTTTTTGGTACTGTACTGTTAGCGGAGGTGGGATTTCGGGGGAAATTTTTTTGTTTTCCTCCTTTCCTCCTTTACTTGCATCTTAATAATGTAAATTCTATTTTTATACTATTTTTTAGTTGTTGGTTTTTGGAAAGTTCGAAAAAAATCGTAGAAGTTTTGAAGTTGTTAAAATTTGACCCATTAATTCACTCAGGAAGCGTTTCTAAATGTGTTTTTTTGGCTATTCCTACATGTAAAAACTTCAAATTGTCCTAAAAATCCAAAAAATCTCCATTTTTCACCAGAAACGGCCGATCTTCGATGAAAATTACAAATTTTTAACTTTTCAAAAAAGTTTTTGTCTAGTTTTTTTATTTAAAACCAGCGCCCAAAACCCGCTTCGCGGGCCTTGGGCGCTGGAATGCGACCTTTGCATGAGAAATTTGACTTTCCGATAGCTTGGGTCCTTCGGACCCCTCCTTTTCTGACCACACCCGCGCGTGCAACTTTCAAGAATGAGAAAATTTTTATTTTTTGGCATTATGCAAAGTAGTCCTCCCTGGCGCCGGACACACACACACAGAGATACACCGCAAAATTATATAAGGTGGGATACTTTTAAATTTTGTTAAAAAACTATTAAAATACTTGCTATTACATCACTAGGCACTATCAAGTTACAGGATAAAATTAAGTCCGCGATAAACCCCCCCCCCCAAAATGCAAAAGAACTGCGTCCAGAGGAGAAAACGTATTCAATGACGCAAAAATACGGCACGAAAAGGGTCTAAACATTAAAATGCAGTTTACCAGATGAGCGTTAAAAAGGGAAAGAAATTGCAAAAGCTTTTAAGCTCGAATTTAGCCATTTAAAAACCTAAAAAAAGCAAGAGCATTACAAAGAAAACATGACAGTCAGGAGTTTGGCCCAATTTCCGGTGCAACAGCCCGTTTTTTTCAAGCGAGAACCCCTGAAAACCGTGGGCCGGCGTGCTGGACTAGATTTGACCTCGACACTCGAGAGCACACCGCTGTCGCCCCAAATGGGCCGAATCACCGGGGCAGAGAGCGCGCAAACGCCCCCAACGGTAGATGATCATCATGCACAACATGGACGGGGGATTATCATAAGCCGGGCCCACGCTGGCACTAGCCGGTTGTTGTCTGTCACGGCGACGGAAAAAAGAGATCGAGAGAGGAGGAGCAGGAGAAGGAGGGGGAGGAGGAGGACCACGTGGGTACCGAGTCAAGGGCAAACCATTTGGCATCCAGTGAATATTTGTTGGGAATGAGGATGAAATGGAGGAGGAGGAGGAGCAGGAGAAAGAGGAGGATAAGCAGGAGAATGAGAAAGGGATAGGGGGATGGGATGGCAAGTGAAAACGGAGATACACAAACCGCCCACAACTCTTTGATCCCTAAATTCGCAGCTTTAAAGGGGCCGGTAAGTCAGGGCTAAAGATTTGGTTCTTCTCTCTTAATGGGGGGATTTTTAGCAAGAAGCTGATTTTGGTTATACTATACAATGTATTTTATAGTGGTTTTATGGTCTTTTTTGTAAGCCAGAAAGCTACAAAAAGAGTTTTGGATGAAGAATTTTTACTTCACACTGTTTTTTGGTTATCTTTGATACATTTTTGCCACAAAAACCAAAATTTTTCGAAAATTTGCGCTATTTTTTATCAGCTTTAGTCCAGCAAACTGTGTAAAATGCCATAAAAATGATTTATATTTCGTTAAGGGCCTCACGGGATTACTGGGAAAAATTCGTTCGCTGTTTCCCCCCCCCGCTAACAGATCAGTACCAACTTTTACCCATTCCTTTAGTTTGTGGCAATAAAACTGTTGTCAACAATGAACATCCCAGCCCCCAGTCAACTCCCGCACACCCAAAAAAATCGAACACGAAACCGATCCCAAATCGGAGAATCGGGGGCCGTAACCGTCAATAGTACAGATGGGGAAAAGGGCTATTTGTGATAGTCGGCCTCCAATTTTTTGGCGTATGTTCGAGGGCGTGCCTTCCTATTTGGTGTCCCGGTCTCGGCCAAATTAGGGCTGATTTCGGGCTACTGTGGGGGGGATGGTCAAGGATTGGAGGCGTTGAAAGGGAAATTGTAGTCAGTAAAAGAGGGAATATTATGTGGAACATTGTGTAATATAAAAATTTTGGCAATAAGCACATCGGACGATGTGAAAACCCAACCCTAAGCCTAAAACCTAAGCATAACCTAAGCCAATTGATTCCCTATCACCTGTTCGAAAATCATTTGTTCGAAAATCACCTGTTCGAAAATCATCCGTTCGAAAAATCATCTGTTCGAAAATCATCTGTTCGAAAAGACATCTGTTCGAAAAATCATCTGTTCGAAAAGTCATCTGTTCGAAAATCATCCGCTCGAAAATCATCTGTTCGAAAAAACACCGTTTTCGAAGCAACAACCTTTCCAAAATTCAAAGTTTTTTGAAAAGACTTTTCATGACAAAAAAAAAAAAAAAAACAAAAAGACATATTCATGAAGATTCAGGTTAAAATTATGGCAATGTTGTCGAGGAACTCGGCCATATATTCTTTGCTGTAGTTCTCGCAGAGCTGCTGCTGCTCGTCGATGGTCACCCTCGGGCGCTTATTTGGCTTGGCGGAGGATTCGATATAGCCGCGCAATTTCAGATTTTCCTCGAACTTTCCCACGAAACATGCAAAACACAGCATTTTAGTAGCAATAGCTTCCCATAAAATTTTTCCCCATTTGGGACCTTTTTCGAATAGGTGATTTTTCGAACCGATGATTTTCGAACAGATGGTTTTCGAACAGATGATTTTCGAACGGATGATTTTCGAACAGATGGTTTTCGAACAGATGATTTTCGAACAGATGATTTTCGAACAGATGGTTTTCGAACAGGGGTGGTACCAAAGCTCCAAAACCACCGTGGTTAAAATTTAACCACCCATGGTTAAATTTAACCACCCATAGTTAAAATTTTACCACCGATGGTTAAATTTTAACCGCCGAAAACCAATGGTAAAAAGCTAACTTTTGGAGGATGGTTTCTACGACAATTAAGAGGTCTAGAAACATCGCAAAAATCACGGATAGGTTTCTTAAAACGCTTGATCGAATGCCGCTAACCTTTTCTTTGTGCAATACTTGGAAAGGGGCTAAAAAGGAGCTTGGAAATTTAACCACGATGGTTAAACCATAACCACCCATAGTTAAATTTTAACCATCCATGGTTAAGTATTAACCACCCATGGTTTAATTTTAACCATAGGTGGTTAAACATTAACCATCGAGGCCAAAACCAAAAAAATTAACCACCCAAAAGTAATACTTTTTATAAACCATATTAAAAATTTTGCCGAAATCCAAACTCACCAAGAAGATGAATATGGTTTCTTTAGACGATATTCTAAGCATAAGTTAAAGATATTAGGGCCGTAGATGGTGGTTTATGGGCATAAAGTCGCCTCAAAAATTTAACCACCCACGGTTAAATATTTCGTGAAAACGTTTTCACGAAACATATAACCACCCTAGTTAATTTTTTTAGGATAAAGTTAGCCACCTCCCGGCTTCGGATGGCAAAAATTTTCATCAAAGATTAAAACGGAAGCACTCCGCCTCCCCTTTTTTGATATTCTCTCTTTAGACATCACTCCCCAATCCTCGTTTCGATAAATCCGCATATTTTGGATACTTTGTTACCACGAGGTTTGGCATTAATAACAAGTAACTTGGGAAGCCGTTTTCCTAAGGGTAGCGCACCAGGCTTTTTGGCCACGTCGACCTAGTCCTTTCGTATAGCGTAACTTATCCTATTCGAAATTAGGAAATCATAATTTTTGTTGAAAAATCTCCCCGTTTCGCCGGCTTGCCCGCGAAATGACCCCGGAGCCTAATGAGCGCACTAAGGAATCAAGTGAAACTATTAATAATAGTAAACAACTTATAATCTTATAATATTTATTTGAATTCTAACGTTTAGTAACTCATGTGAATAAAATAAAGTTGGATGTTTTTATAAAAATTTAGTATATTTTTTATTGGTCTAACCGAAAACCACTCCCTAAAGTAATAATCTGTTAGTAATGCTTTTGCAAAAATACTTTAATATTTATATTTTCACTTCTGTTTATAAACAAAAAATCTACCCTGAAAATAATGTGTCGGTACATGTATTGTCTCAATTTATAAGCACAATTTTTGTAATGCTTAACTACCGGTTTGGCCGCAACTAATTTTTAGTAAGAAATGCTTTTTAGGAGCAAGGTTATTCAGTATACCGAACAAAAATGTCCACAAGCTGGAACGTCGAATGCCAAAATTCACTTAAAATACGTAATTCATGGTTTTGAGCTTGATAAGCATCAAAATGCAAAACGACAAATAATTAATTATCACGGGTGTCTAACAACAATAATAGTTAAAAACAGTAATTAACTGACGTTAAAATTACATTTTTCGCTCGCAACTATGGCTTCTGACAGTGAATAAGCACCAGACCACGTTGATTTCATTTAAAAACTTAATGGAGCGTTTATAACTTTGTAAATCCTATTTAATATTGTTTTTTACATATTATAGCGAACGAGCACGGGGCACAGGCCTGCTATTAGTGCGAGAAATTCCTTCCTGCACGCGCCTTCATATCAGCGCAGATGCGGATATCACATCTGCCATATGGGGGAGTGTTAGACACGCAGACCACGATTGGCGTTGTCCGTGGCGTCCTTTTCGAACGGATGATTTTCGAACAGATGATTTTCGAACAGATGATTTTCGAACAGATGGTTTTCGAACAGATGATTTTCGAACGGATGATTTTTCGAACAGATGGTTTTCGAACAGATGATTTTCGAACGGATGATTTTCGAACAGATGATTTTCGAACAGATGGTTTTCGAACAGATGATTTTCGAACGGATGATTTTCCGAACAGATGGTTTTCGAACAGATGATTTTCGAACAGATGATTTTTCGAACAGATGGTTTTCGAACAGATGATTTTCGAACGGATGATTTTCGAACAGATGGTTTTCGAACAGATGATTTTCGAACGGATGATTTTCGAACAGATGGTTTTCGAACAGATGATTTTTCGAACGGATGATTTTCCGAACAGATGATTTTCGAACAGATGGTTTTCGAACAGATGATTTTCGAACGGATGATTTTCGAACAGATGGTTTTCGAACAGATGATTTTCGAACAGATGATTTTCGAACAGATGGTTTTCGAACAGATGATTTTCGAACGGATGATTTTCGAACAGATGGTTTTCGAACAGATGATTTTCGAACGGATGATTTTCGAACAGATGGTTTTCGAACAGATGATTTTCGAACAGATGATTTTCGAACAGATGGTTTTCGAACAGATGATTTTCGAACGGATGATTTTCGAACAGATGGTTTTCGAACAGATGATTTTCGAACAGATGATTTTCGAACAGATGGTTTTCGAACAGATGATTTTCGAACGGATGATTTTCGAACAGATGGTTTTCGAACAGATGATTTTCGAACGGATGATTTTCGAACAGATGGTTTTCGAACAGATGATTTTCGAACGGATGATTTTCGAACAGATGATTTTCGAACAGATGGTTTTCGAACAGATGATTTTCGAACGGATGATTTTCGAACAGATGGTTTTCGAACAGATGATTTTCCGAAACAGATGATTTTCGAACAGATGATTTTCGAACAGATGATTTTCGAACGGATGATTTTCGAACAGATGGTTTTCGAACAGATGATTTTCGAACGGATGATTTTCGAACAGATGGTTTTCGAACAGATGATTTTCGAACGGATGATTTTCGAACAGATGGTTTTCGAACAGATGATTTTCGAACAGATGATTTTCGAACAGATGGTTTTCGAACAGATGATTTTCGAACGGATGATTTTCGAACAGATGGTTTTCGGAACAGATGATTTTCGAACGGATGATTTTCGAAACAGATGGTTTTCGAACAGATGATTTTCGAACGGATGATTTTCGAACAGATGATTTTTCGAACAGATGGTTTTCCGAACAGATGATTTTCGAACGGATGATTTTCCGGACAGATGGTTTTCGAACAGATGATTTTCGAACAGATGATTTTCGAACAGATGGTTTTCGAACAGATGATTTTCGGAACGGATGATTTTCGAACAGATGGTTTTCGAACAGATGATTTTCGAACGGATGATTTTCGAACAGATGGTTTTCGAACAGATGATTTTCGAACAGATGATTTTCGAACAGATGATTTTTCCAAACAGATGGTTTTCGGAACAGATGATTTTCGAACGGATGATTTTCGAACAGATGGTTTTCGAACAGATGATTTTTCGAACAGGTGATTTTCGAACAGATGGTTTTCGAACAGATGATTTTCGAACAGGTGATTTTCGAACAGATGGTTTTCGAACAGATGATTTTCGAACGGATGATTTTCGAACAGATGGTTTTCGAACAGATGATTTTCGAACGGATGATTTTCGAACAGATGGTTTTCGAACAGATGATTTTCGAACAGATGATTTTCGAACAGATGATTTTCGAACAGATGGTTTTCGAACAGATGATTTTCGAACGGATGATTTTCGAACAGATGGTTTTCGAACAGATGATTTTCGAACAGGTGATTTTCGAACAGATGGTTTTCGAACAGATGATTTTCGAACAGGTGATTTTCGAACAGATGGTTTTCGAACAGATGATTTTCGAACAGATGATTTTCGAACAGATGATTTTCGAACAGATGGTTTTCGAACAGATGATTTTCGAACGGATGATTTTCGAACAGATGGTTTTCGAACAGATGATTTTCGAACAGGTGATTTTCGAACAGATGGTTTTCGAACAGATGATTTTCGAACAGGTGATCGGCCACCTGTTCGTGCCACCGAACTTAAGCCCAACCTATCGCAGCTTAAGCCAAGGCTAAGTCAGGCCTGTGCCACACTTAAGCCAAGCCTAAGCCATGCCTAAGCCAAGCCTAAGCCACGCCTAAGCCAAGCCTAAGCACAAGCTGTGGCTTCTACACTTCAAAATTTGGACAAAAGATCCTAAAATTTGCTTAACAAATAAAACTTGGCAAGCTAGCAAAAATCTTTGAAGAATGCAAGAAAAACGTTTGCAAGAATTCTCAACAGTTTATGGGGAGTTGATTCACGGGATCGCAGGGCTGAAAAGG
>CATQJA010001774.1:0-53449 GCA_958295435.1 Mesorhabditis spiculigera | reverse complement strand
ATACCCAAAAAAGTACCTGTAGTATTCAATAGACTCCTCCACCAATTGGTCCATGAATGGGCCCGTTGCCTCCGTGGGCCTGCTGAAAATGGAAGGGAAATTAGCATAATTTTTGTGAGGTTATTGTAGTTTTTATTTTCCACTTGGCAAGCTAGCAGCGATTTTTTAGGAATGTTGGCGAGAATACTGAGTAAATATTGAAAGTTAAATCCAAGGGTTTAGGGCAAGCTAGCCAACGCTCTTTCGGAAACATGAGCAAAAAAATCCCGTTCTTGATAGCTCCACGACAGGCAGACTAGCAGGGGTGGTTTGGGAATGATTGCGATTTGAGAGCTAACTAAAATGAGCTGGATTAATTTCTTTTAGGCTTGGACCATAGACTTAGTGTTACGAAACCCTTAATTTTATTCGTTGACCGTCATTTCTGCTTCGAATTTCTTGAACAAATTTGGAACCTAAATATACATTTTTTTTAGTCATACAAAATCGCAAAAAGGCTTTGTGAATGTCGAAAAGCCTCTTGAATCACGAAAGAAAAGAAGCAAGCCATTAAAGGAAGTCACTGAGGTCAGCACATTAGTGATCCTCCCCGCTAAGTAAGTCGGACAAAAGCCAAAACACTAATTTTTTCCATGATTTTGAAAAATCTGCGAGCAGGCAGGCAGGCAATGTTGATTTAGGAATCTAGGTGGAATTTTTTTTTTGCAGGAGCCAGCAGAGATTTTTTGGGAAAATTCTGTAATCGTCGTTTTGCGGTATTCGCAATACCCTGTATATAGCTGTTCGATCATCTTTCAATTCCGAAACATTAAGTTTTGCCGGTGCAAAACGCCTGGTATTATTTGAGGCGTTTTCAGGAATTCTAATAAAAATTGTTCTCGGATTAAGTCGGCTGTAGAGCATTTATGACGGAACTAATAATACTACGCGGCCCTTTTGTCGGGACAAATACGAAACATTAAAATTTTCCCGTTTTTCGAAAAATCCCGGGGCGATCTAGCGATGATTTTTGGGGAATGCATACGGAATTTCTAAAACTTTTTAATGGCAAGCTGGCAGGAAAGCCGTCAAAAATTGGCAAGTTGTTTGAATAGGGACAAGGGGCAGACTAGCGGAGATTTTTGAGGCGGATTCGGTAAGAACAAATTTTGTTCGACAAAACTACTCGGCGTCTAATATGTCGTCCTATCACGTGCTGAAACCCTTATAGACACGTAACATTTAATTTTACGGGGCTTAGAATTTTCGGGTTAAAACATTACACAGGTTTTTTTATTGATTTTATTATTTTAACAATGAAACACAGCTCTTCCGTTCCGCGGATTACCAGGGATGTTTCAGGGTAATTCGCCAACAATAAGTACAGGGTGTCCCAAAAAAAACCCCCCCTCGGCATTTGGCCGTCTTCCATCCAATCGGGAACAAATTTTTACCAGTGATGGGGACCCATAACAACTATGTGCAGCCGAATTTTCTAAGCAAAATATTGTAAAACAAAGAAGATATATCAAAATTAAGGCTTATTTTTCCGATTTCACTAGGATTTTGACGGATTTCGGCGTCGAAATGTTTAGCAAAAATGAAGAGGGCACTCTTTTCTACCTCTAGAAATTTTTTGATTTACGAAACTTACGTTTAAATTGGGCCTTTTGATCACTTTTTATTATCGAAATTGCCACAAACTGACCGAGAAATGACCATTTTTTGGAAAATTATTCAAAATCCGCATGCTAATGGCGAAAACATAGCCAAAAACGAGTACCAGCGTTTTCCAAAAATCAGTTTTTTAGCGATAACTTTTTCGTTTTACAATATTTTGCTTAGAAAATTTGGCCGCACATAGTTTTTATGGGTCCCCATCACTGTTAAAAATTTGGCCCCCATCCGATAGAAGACGGCCAAATGCCGAGGGGGGGTTTTTTGTGACACCCTGTACACTTTGCTGAAGCCAATTAGCCCGTGTAAGGTGATCCTACAACCCTTAAATTTCGAAACTAACTTTCGATACTGCAAAACGTTTGGTAAACTAGCAAATAATCTTTAGGAATTTCCACGATTTTGGCGTCAAAATTGGCCTATTAGTTTCTTCAAAGCCCTGGCAAGCTAGCAGAGACGTTTTCAGAAGTCGAAACCGGTTTTATTAGATTCGAAAAAATGGTATGACAATGCCTGGAACTCGAAACATCTTAACAAAAACTGACCATAATTGGATAGGCTCCAAAGTAGGACTGCGGATAGCATGGAGGGCAGGTGGAGGCTGGAGCGATGGAGCATGAGGTGGCTGAAAAACGAATTTTCGTACCGATTTGCGAGGTGTTTTTAAAGAATCTACTGTGTGGAAAAATAGTACGCAAAATTTTTCGCGGACACTAAAAAAATCAGAAACATCTTTCTGAAACTGCAAAAATCCTGCCACTTTCCCAATCCCCAGAAAAACACGTACCGGCGGCGGCAGGCGCGGTGACGGCGTCGAGACGAAGAAGTCGCTTGGAGCACGACTTAGAAAGGGAGGAGGACGTAGAGGAGGATGAGCAATTGGCCCGACGCTGCAAAACGGTGCCGCGGAGACGATCAAACTGCTGATCGGGTTGCTGAAAGGTGGATTATTGAGGTAACATGAATAGATTTTGTTTGTTCGATTTAACATGTTTCATACCTGAAACATGTTCAAGCAAAAAATTTTTCGCTAATGTTGTGTTGATTGGAAAGGAATGTACGATTTCTTTAAGATTGAGCTAAATTAAATTTTAATACTCCCTATCTAAAACGCCAATAATCAATCTAAAAATCAATCTATGAAAATCAATAGTCGGCTATTTAATACTTTTGCATTTTTCGCAATACAATCTTCCTTAATATAACGGATTTTAAATTGCCTATTGGATGCTCAACGATGTGTTTCATTGTTAAAACATGATTTTGCAACGCTGTTTTGTTCTAATTAGCATTTTTTTGGTACAATCATGCTTCAGGAGTTTATACATGAAAATAATTGCAGGCAGCAGGTGGGCTTTTAATAGAATACCCGTAACTCGATTTAAAATTTGGCTTTAACTCTTCATTGAATTGAAAAATTGAAAATTGAAAACGCGCAGATTTTGTACTTCGGTAAAGAAAAATTTCCATATTTGCATATTTCAATCAATTGGATAGATGATTGGGTTATGTTTCTTGTTATGTTTTTAATGATTGTAATTATTATAATTGTCGGTGTGCACTATGCGAAACTAATTTTCAAAATTTAGGCCCGTTAGAAAAATGTGTTTCATAGGCCAGTTGGTTACCAATTTTGGGTGTCTACTAATTCAAGGAACAAGGAAGCGCCTTTCTAATAGTAAATAATTTTTTCTATAATTAAAATTAACAGCGGCAATTTTGAGTCCTAGCATTGGAATTATGACAAATATCAACTGCCAAAACACCAAAAACACGCCGCAAATTTATTTCATTTAAAAATCGTATGTTTCATCAAAATTAGTTCCCCCGGAGCTTTTTGGGGCTAGAATATTGTAAGATTCGATCGATCTGAAAAAATGTCATCAATCAGTCGCTGGATTAGAAAAATGATAATTTTAACTTTTGGCATAAATGAAGTTCCGTAAATTACGGGGAAGGTTTAAATGAGTAATTTTGTGTTAATTAAAATAAATTTTGAACGTACTTGGGGGGTAGTGATGGGACAGGTTTCGCCAGTCGTCTCCGGCCAAACCCACGACTCGACGGATTGAACCGAGGCCAGGCACACGTCTTCGCAAATTAGGGGGATCAGAGCCTGAAAATATTTAAATTCTAGAGATAAAATAAATATATTTAGCTCTATTAAACCGAATATTAAGTAGTATGTATTTACTATGTTATTAATTTTAAAGAACGGGCCCCTTTATAATTTTACCAGATACTGAAATATCGGTTTTGTTATTTTCCTTCACGACTTAATCTATGAAAAAATGTTTCAAATCAAATGAAGCACCTGCCAATTTTTAGCAGAACAATTCTGGTTGAATAATTTGATATTCAATTTGTAAAATTTCAAAAAAATCTAATTTTCATTTTTCATTGGTAATTAGGAATTGTGGAATCTCTAGGATCGACTTTTTTGCTCAAAATTCAATGTTTTACGACAAATCCAAATACGTAAAAATTTTTGCTAATGTAATACTAGATTGCAATCAGGTATAAAAATTCTACAAAATCTTGAATTTCGCTCCCTGAAAACCCCGAACTCACCATCGATTCATCCATGTACAATTCACAACATTCCACGGGTAGTGACGACATTTTTCGTGACGTTTTTAGCGAGTTTTTCCGGAAGCTTTACAGCAACGAAAGGAGCGAGCGGAGGCTGGAGGGAGGCTGCAAAATCAGTGTTTCTTCGAAATCCTAAACAATTTTTGGGGCGAGTAAAATTAATGGGTCCACCATTCAGTTTCCGAAATCAAGCCTTTAAAATTGGTAAATATCGTTGTTTTAAGCCGACAAGTGTAGATATTGCTGCCTTGCTAGCCCCTTTAAATCATCTAGAAGGAAATCAAAAGGGAGAATTGATTCGATTAAAAACCATTTCTATTAAACACCACGTTTATAAAAAAAATTTATTAAATTTTGATTAAACCTATATGTTTATTGCAAACAGGCCTGGACAAATGGCGGGCCGGCCCGGGCCGGCCCGGGCCGAGAAAAATTGGGATTTTCCGGGCCGGGCCGGGCCGGGCCGAGAATTCAGAAAAAGCCGGGCCGGCCCGGGCCGGCCCGACATTTTTGTCTAAGTAAAAAATAGGTTTTTGGACGGAAATTGTGTGCTATTTTGCATATTTTTTTGCTCGCAAATAGCCTATTGGGCATTGTTATATAACCTCAGTAAAAATTTGGACCTTTTTTTGGTTTAACCCCCTACCAGGAAATCGACCCGGGTTCGATCCCGCCCGGTGCCATCATTTTGCTTTTTGGATTTTTTAGTCATTCGGACCGGGTTTTTTCATAGAAGTATAATGGTACATCGTAGTAACGTATGAAACATTAAATTATACACTAAAATAGTTAATTAGACCCCCAAATTGTTGAATTTAACTTTATTATCCTAAACTCCATCGATATTTATCCCTTAAAAATCGTTGTGAATTTAAACTTTGTGGAAAAGCTGTAAAAAGGACACACTAACGCTGTATTAACAGCTAAGTACCTTGAAAAGGTGTTAAACCACTTTGGTGACAGGTTTTTGGCCAACCCCGGTTTTGACCTCTAAAAGTCGGGCCGGCCCGGGCCGAGAAAAATCGCGTCGGGCCGGGCCGGGCCGGGCCGAGAAAAATGGGGTTGTCGGGCCGGCCTGATTGCAAAGTTTCATTTGCATAGAATTCGTTTTTGATCACTATTATAGTATGCGAATTATTTAACGTTACATGGAACCTTCTAAATGCCCCACAACTTCGTGATTTTCTAAGCCATTATTCTCATCTCCGAATTATTTATTTCTAATGCGTCGCCGAAACTATTTGAAGAAAATTGCCCTGCTCCTAAAATCTAGCCGAAACATTTTTATTGTGCCCTTTTATTTCGGAAAAAAGATAGTACCTTGGAGCAGGGAGCTGGAGAGCTGGTGGGCAAAGTTCGAGTTTCCTGAAATAAGTTTCATTATTGCAGCTAGTTGCTTAATTTTACAGAAAATAGAAGTATTGAAAGACCATGTTCCAAAAATCACTCAAACGCATCGAAGGCACGCAAAATGGAAAAGTAAAGCCAAGATGGTCACTCGTTATCAGCAAAATGAAATCATCACGCCCCGGGTTTTTCGAGGGGAAATTGACGCGATGGTGGGGTACAGACAATGTGTTTTGCCGGGCGGCCACTATAAAGTTTAGGCTGACCAACTAATAAATAGCAGTAATCGGTCATCCTTAGCCTTTAACTTCTTTTAAAAAGGTATATTTTAGAGGTTGTGAAAATTTTTTCACATGGATAGTTTATTCTTCCAGGTTTTCTATTCAATCACACGAGAGATTTTATTATTCAAGCAAATCGCATTTATGATAGACTATGTGTTTCATCACCAGGCTGAGGCTGGTTTCGGGAGTTTGTCATACTCAAATTTGATAAAATTCGGTAGATTTATCAAAAGTTTAAAATTTACAAATGTGAAAGATAAAATCAAAAAGCAAAAATAGTAATAAAAACGTTTAAATAAGGTTTAAATGTGTTGCGTGCGCTTTCATACATTAAACGTAAAGCTGCAGCTTCTAGCGCCTGCCTCCCAGAAAAGCGTCTAGTAGCGTGACCTTTTAGGTAGTGCAAATGTGTTTCGGTCAGCTTTCAGTTTCGATTTGCACATTGAAGGATAATCGACCGTTGGACGATCCCGCTATGAAGACTCCAACAAACCCATAAAATAAATTGGAAATCTCGCATTACAAATGGTAGTAATATCATCCTTCAGAGAGAGAGAGAGCGAGGGAGAGAGAGATAGAGAGAGAGAGAGAGAGGGATAAAGAATTAGAGAGAGAGATAGAGAGATAGAGAGAGAGAGAGGGGGGATAGAGAGAGAGGGATAGAGAGAGAGTTGGAGAGAGGAGGTGAGGGAGAGCGGGAGAGCGAGGGGAGAGAAGGTATCTATAAAAAGGCCTGTTTCAGTAAACTTCAAATAAGGGTTACAAATTAATAGGATAATTTGGAGAACTGCAACCGCAATGGTTTGATCAATACTACCAATCGATTTGATCTCAAGCAAACCAGCAGGTGTAATAGTGAGATGGGGTACGGTAGCCGAGGGGGAAGGGCGCAGAATAGGGAGGACAAAGCGCACGGAAATGGCTCCCCCCTCACCGATTTGATTGGTTGATATGTCAAAGAAATCTACACGCCCCGCTCTCTCTCTCTCACTCTCTGTCTCTCTCTCTCTTTCTCTCTCGCTCCCGCTCTCTCTCTCTCTCAACCAAATCGGCGGGGCTGTAAATCAGCTGCTGTGGCGACGAGCGAGCCGATTTGCTCCTATCGACGATCACGAAACGATCGGATCATTTTAGACGTGTGGAAAGGTCAAAGTAAGCAAGAGGAATTTCAGCAATAAATTGAAAATATATGTTTCCAAGAAAATTATTTTCCGAATTGCCGCAGTGACCATTACTAAACGAAAAAAATTTATTGGCTGCAACAAAGCATGAAATATATCTTTGAAACCGTTGCTCAAAAAATAGCAAATATGTTGTTTTCTTAATAAAAAGTTAGAGAAATTAAGATATGGCTTAAACGGATCAAGAAAATAGAATAAAACGAGCTTTAGTTCTAAACTTAGTATAAATCTTCTCTGCTAGCTCCTGCCTCGCCCCACTCTCTCCTTATTTTTTGCATTATCATTTCCGGTTGGCACCTTGCCAATTATAGATCGGCCCTGATCTACTGGGCCTCCTTATCCCTTTCAAGAAATTGTTTAGAGAAATAGAAGACCAGTCCATCAAGGCAGTACAATTATATCATCTCACATTTTAGTCGCTATAAAGTTTCTTGAAACATATGTTTTGACCTACGGTTTTTTGACCCTTTTTACAGCGAGTAGATAAGGATGAATTACGCATAATTAGTATAGCTAAACAGAGGTAAGCACGAATATAATATTAAAAACTAGATTTTAAAACAGAGTTATTCAAAACGAAATTCTGAAAATTTTCAAAAATATGTTTTTTTAAAAGTTGGAGTCGGAAGTTTAACCCTCTTTTTAATGTATCTTGGCAACGTAAATGACAAAATTGTTCGATTTTTTGGATTATTAAAAATTTTTAAGAGGCTGCAGTAAGACCTATAAAATCTATTTGGGCGTATTTTTTTTGATAAAATACAGTAATGTAATCAATCGTTTTATGCTAATAGAATACGGTAGCCAGACAATTTAACAAAAGCCAGGAATCAATTTTCCAAACTAAGAAAATGCGACGTAAAGCAGATGCAAAAATGACCGACTCGAAGGCGGGTGACGAAGCTATACTCTCTCGGCGAGAGGGACCAGAAGAACCGGGGAGATAGGGTGGATTTCGAGAGACCCAGACGAAAAAGGCGCCTCTTGCCCGCCTTTTCGGTGCGCTGAAAATGATGCAATGTTGGGGAAGACGGGCACGGTTCCGGCACGTGCAGCCGCCGCATAACAAAAATCGCCCTGGCTGCATGCCAATAGATTAGCATTACAATGGAAAGGGCAAGCAAAATTGGCAAAAAGTGTATTGAAAATTATTAAAATACAGCTCGTTGTTAACGATTTTAATACGTAGAAAGCCCACGCAAAACAAAAATCGCCCTGGCTAAACAGATTAGCTATGCAGTGGAAAGGACAAAATATTCTGAAAAATGTTTCGAAAAAATATGATTTTCAATAAATTTTTAAGGTTTGAATAGGTCGGACTTCCAGCTGTACAAAAATACCCGTGGCTGCATGCCAACAGGCTAGCGTTACAGTGGAAAGGGCAAAATCTGTAAAAAGATGTTTCGCAAAATTATTGACATTCAAAATATTAGAGTTATGTTAATGAAGTAGAGTTTTGAATCCGTAGAAGCCCCCAATGAACAAAAATCCCTCTGGTTGCATGCCAACATACTAGCACTACAGTGGAAAGAGCGAAAAAAGTTGCAGAAAAAGGTTTCAAAAATCGTTAAAACCCAAAAAATTTTCTAACGCGCTAATGCATACAGTATAGTACGACGAAACCGACGAGAAATCCGTTGATGCCACCATCGATTTGACCAAGCAATAAATCGGAGATCAACAAAGAATTTAGCAAAAGACCGCTTTGAAAGAATTCATTAAATCTGAAACTCGGTTTTTTTAAAGTTAAGGTAAATGCCGAGAAATCGAACCCGCGGTTAGGACCGGCAGATATTCCTTGCCCGAAAACACTCGAAGAAAATTGAGAAAATCTTGTGTTTCATATTTTACAGATTTAAAGAAACCTAGAGCGCATCATTACTTATGGTCGGTCTGAATACGAAAGAACTTACAGGGTGTCCCATAAAAAAGCACCCCTTCCGCATTTCGCCATATTCCATTAGATCGGTTCCAAAATTGGACCAGAGGTGTATCAGACCCTAAATAACAACAATCCTGACTTGGAGCCTCCCTACTATGGTAGTTTTCGAGATACAACAAAAATAAACTTTGTTATCCGTTTTTCACAAGGTTTTCGTCGGGATCGACCCTTCGAATATTAAGTGAAAATGATGCGGCAAGTGTTCTTTACCCCCAGAAATTTTTTCCTATAAAAATTAATCAAATAACCGTTGATTTCAACAATTTTTGTACCCCAAATTCACCCCCGATATTAAGAGAAATTAGGCATTCGCAGCCAGAAGTCGATGCAAATCGATGCAATGTCCAAACAGTTAGCCGATAAAACTGTTAAGAAACGCGTAAAAACTAGTATTTTGACCATAACTCGAAAACTACTGCAGCGATTGGGCTATAGCTCAGGATTGTGGTTATTTCCGGGCCGATACACCCTTGTGCAAAGTATGGGACCGATCGGATGTAAGATGGCGAAATGCCGGAGGGGGCCTTTTTTTGGACACCCTGTGATTAAGTAAATTTATTTAATAACAGAAATATGATTTTTTCGAGCACAGTTGGCGGAATGTTCGACTTTTGCAAACTTTGGTTAACTTGAGAGTTTTTCCACTTCAAAGGTAATTAAAATTTAATAAAACACTAGGCAAAATTCGTAATAAAATTTGCAAAATACCAGGCGAATACTGCTATTCCCCCAGGCTACAAACCACAATTGGGACACTTTTTTGGGAATCAGATGGATTTAATGGCGTTGTAATTCACGTTAAAAAATCCAAAATGTTTAAGAGATTTGATGAAACACTGGAAAGTTCAGGGAAATATACAAAAAATCCGTGCCGTTCTATCGTAGTTTGATCGCCATTGTGGTCTCGACCACCCATACCTGACCTCCCGATTTGAATGATAAGCAACGGGACAGCGCAAATAAAGCCGAAATTTGGAGGGTTCTAACTTCTTTACTTTCTAACTTTATAGTTTTTAAACTATCCTGCTTCTTATTTTTTCGTAATTTTGTTATTATTCGGCATCAACCAGCATGAAGTACTCAAGTGATAGATTTTCCCTAAAACCGATGTTTTCCAGAAAGATGATTTCACCACGGAGAAAATGAGCGTTATTGTTAATTCCTTAAATTGCGTTTCTTAAACTTAACAACCAGCGTTAAACTTTTTAAAGTATCGTAACTGTATTTTTTTTGTTGATTTTTTTATTATTTAGCATGAACAAACAGAAAGTACTCAAGTGATGCATTTTCGTTAAAAATGATGTCTTCCAGAAACATAATTTTACCACTGATTATATCAATTCCATAATTCCGTGTTAAAGCTTTGATGAAACATATTTTTCCGCGTTTTTTCGGGCTTTGTACGTGATTGTAAGTAGCAAGTTTTAACATTAATTACCATCCAAATTCCTAAATCATCTCCACTCGCTTATTTTTTCTGTTAAAAATTTAGCCATATTTAGCACAATAGCAAAAATGGTTCTCAGAGAACAGAGAAAAATGTAACAAAAATCATCCGGCATCACTCAGCCGGCAAAAGTCCAAAAAATAAGAACCGGTTTTTTATGTTGCTTGTAGCATCAAATTCAGATTTCAATGCTGAACATCAGCCACCAAGAATGTCTATGCGACGACGTGGTGAACATCTGGGCCACCGGACTAGTGCAGAATAAAATCTACAAAATACACGCGTCGTGGGTTTTTATCCAACAACGAAAAATAACCTCATTTAATAGCTTTTTCCCTACTTTTTAGATATGAATAGTGCCAAAATCCTGGTTATTTTTATCAAAAACGTACGAAAATAGTTTTTATAACTTCATAGCGATCAAAAACTACTAAAAACCCTTAAAAACGGCATTTTATACAATTAAATTCATAAAATAGATATCAAGTAAAAATAGATAATAGGTAAAAAAGATGCTTTTACTTACCCCCCCAAACATGAAACATGAAATACGCTGTTTCATCGCGAATATGATACTAATTAGAAAAGAATACAAGCATTTCATTGTTGAGGTTCAAAATAATCCTTTTTAAAACTTCTTTATATCAAGTTTTTTGCAGCTTCAAACATCGCACCGGGACCCATTTTGCCTACGGCCTGTTCAAGGCTGATGCCAGGGGTACGGTGGATTTGAGTCGCGACAGGCCGCTCATCGGAACGTATAGAGGTTGGTTCCGTAATGGTCGTGGTTTTAGATTGGTTGGGAAAGTAAAATTGCTTCATTTCGAAAACGGTGAAACGTTTGCGAAAACCATCGCTTCTACAAAATGAGAAAAAATGTCGAAAAATGAGTTACACTAAGATTAGTGTTCCAAGAACCGTGTCTAAATTCAATCACTTGGGTTTTACACTGCGTATTAAAAATTGTAGTTTGGACCCTAATTATTCATCTCATCTTATTTCAATTCAGGACCATTATTTTAACGAGTAATTAATAATGTAACGATAAAGAAGTTAAAATAAGTATGTTTCGCCAAGCCAATCATACCAATTGATCCGCAACGTTACTTAATTAACGATCTTTTCGTGGTCCCCCATAAATTCGCCCGCGACACGCAACGCGTCTGTATACATAGGCAGAGGAGAATCTGTACTTATAAGCGTTTGGTTCTTTTCCATTATCAGGGGGACCTAATTTTCCTATAAAAATTCTCCTTAAATGCCGGAAAATAGCAATAATTTCTACTAGTGTTTCTGATAACATCGGACTTTATTTCAAGTGGAAACTTATCTAAAAAATTTTATGAAATTTTGAAATGTTGTTCTTGAAATCGACATTTTTGCTAATTTAATTAAAGCTGTAACATTTTTTCGTTTAAGACTACTAAAAACAGTTTAGAAAAATTTCTCTGTTTTTTTTCAGAAAAATGGATGCTAAAGAAAAAAAATTAATTCATCTGATAATGCGAAAGCACCACGCATTTCAAGCCGAGAAATTCCTTTAGAAATCGATTCAATGGGTCTGTTCCACTCGATGGGCCCCGCCGAAGACGTTCGGCCCGGATCTACCGTATGGGCGACACCGCCTGAACCGTTTGTCTACACCATCAAGTAAGATTTATTTTCACTTTATTTTGAAGTTCATACGAATTTTTAGCCTATAAAGGTCAAAGAAAGGTAGAAAATTCCATAGATTTTTAATACTGCGCTTCAAAAGATTTCTTGAAATCGAATGTTCACATTTTTTTGTGATTTTTCACCTTTAAAATTAGCTCAGTACGTACGATTAGCAGCAATCAAAGTAAAAAGAAATGGCAAGAAAATTGAAACAATAAATTTAAATTGCTAAAATGAACAAACTCACGCATTTTATTAATAGCTTGGAACCAGTATTTAAATTTTTGGAATATAATATCGGTTTTATGCATTTCCCGAAGTTAGTCTATTTTATGAGCGCGGTGCTTTTTATGATGTTTTAGTCCCAAATGGGTTTAATGTAGTGTGAAGTGTACTAGTCGTCGGTATCAATTGTGTTGTGCCCATTGCTAAATTAAACAATTACATTTCAAATTGAATTAAAGCAATTAAACTTATTCGAGGTTGGGACTTTGGCATTATCGGGGGAGGCACTCTGCAATTTTGGTTAAAACTACAAAATATAAAGATTTTCCATAAAAATGATCAATTTTCTACCGAAATTTCCAATGCTTGAAAATAGTTAAATGTACTAAAAACACTATTAAAATACTTAAAATTACGTTAGGAGACATTTCGGATCTGGTAGAAAAGTTTATTTATTTGTTTTTAACTGATATTTAATCAAAAACCCAGTATTAAACAAGGTTTTTATGACGCATATTAAAAGCATTACAAATCTGCTGAAAAGTCAAGACTAGGCAATGGCGCAAACAGAAAGATAAACTAACAGGTAGGCAGACGGTTTGCATCTACTGGCTCGGCGAAACATACTTATTTAGCGGAAAACCAGGGTTGAAAAACCGCTTCGCGGCTTTTCAACCCTGGACCCGTCTACGACTTCTGAAAATTTGACTTTACATAGGGCTTGCCGAATACCGCTCACCAAAAAATGAAAAGCGCACGCTCCCTCCATTTTTATAGGCTACGGCCACTGCCGGTCAATGCTAATTGCCTCCTAACAAAGAGGTTTTTCGATATATTTACAAAAACTTAGTTTTAATAGCGAAAACAGTCGATTTTCTTCAATTTTATATGTGTGCACCCATCTCGGGACCATTACGCACCTAATGACGTATCATACGTACCTTAAAAACCTTCCCCTGAGGCTGTAGGTGCGGTACATACTTACGGAAGTTGCATGCAAATATACACACACACAGACACTATTTTTTATATATAGTAGGATTTCTATTTTTTTAGAGGTTGCAAAGATGGAATGCTTTCTTTTTTTTATCAGCATAATTTAAATCATTAAAATCTAGATTACTGGGCGACAAAGAAGAGCTACTAGACGAGCTGAAACATACGAGACACTGGAAACATCCACTCGTTAGGAGTATCGACGTGGAAAATGAGGACTTGACCGGGACTGTTTATCTACCACCAGGTGCGTTAATTTCAATTCTTGAACTTTTTAGCTAATTTTTACATTTAAAATTTAAATTATTGGGTTTTCGGCCAGCCGTACCGGCCTTATTTGGCTTTTGTATCGGTTGCCCATTAAGATCACTAATTTTTGCGTTATCCCATTTTTTCTAGAAACACATTAATTTGGCAAATTTCAAGTTTCCTTAAAGGGATACCGACGGCATAGTCAATCGGTTACGCGCTGGAAAGAAAATGTCTCTGCGCCTCTCCCCAGGGCGCGTTCTCTGCTCTGTTGGCTACTTGCCAATTTGTTGATTGGGGGGATCGACACATGCCGTCGGCAGCCCTTTAATTTGGTTGCGAATCGAGTTTTAGAAATTTTTTGGGCTAGAATTGCTGCAAATTGAGACCCTTCATTGATCACCTAAGCTTTTTCGAGTTGTATCATAGTTTTGTATGTTTTTTTATCAGTATTTAGCTATTTTTTTAAACCATTAATTCTCAAAGTTTAAGTGAAAGTAAGCAAGTTTGAATTACCAGTATTTAAAAATTACAAAAAGGTTTGAAAGCATTATATGCAGACGATTTTGCCTACGAGTGAGCCGCGGTCGGGACAAGCAACGCTTTTAAGCTATTATACGATGAAAGGTCGCACATACGCGTTTTGTGCCGCGGCCTGGCAAATTTTAATTAAAAAATCCATAGTTCTATCTTGCATGTACCCTTAAATGCCAATTTGGTAGATAACATTGCAAAAATTGTCAAAGCTGAACTTGAAGGAATTAAATGAGGGAGGATTGATTCGACCCTTTCGATGAACGAAACATACAAATTCCCCTTGACAAGAAAACAACCAAGCAAAAAATTTCAGCGTTATTATACGGATTAATGTTTAGAAAAGACTACTTTAGGACGCACATACAACGATTTTTTGTCGTGTACCGTACTGATTTGAAATTTTTCTAAGCAGGAATGATCATAGATTTTTGCCTAACTATACCGGTTTTTGTCCGGAGTCAAACCACGGTCTCGCCATCAAGATAGCTGGTTCAGGCCTTAACCTTTTTTCCAGAAACATATTATGTTGAAAAACTTCATGCCTATTTCAGGCCCGGGCCCATTTCCTACCGTAATCGATTTCGCGGGGACCGGTGGAGGCATTCGACAGCATCGAGGTGCCCTACTGGCATCGAGAGGTATTTTTTGGGGTTTTATTTTATTCTACTAACAATTAAATCCTGATTTAATTCGTTTAATTTGTTTATGTTTTAAAATTTAATTTTTCAAATATTATGAAACTGGTTTGATACTTCATAGATTGCTGGGTTTCGACGAACGTGATTGTATCAGCGTGCTCTTTAAATCTTAAAACTCAAAAGTCTAAATCATAATTTCATTAAACTTGATGCTTTATCCTCATTTTAACTCGCATAGACATTTTATTTAACTTAATGTTTTATTTTTCCTGGGTATTTTTTTCTTTTTAAGCTGAATTCTATTTTCAGCTTAAATTTTTAACATTTTCAGTTTAATAATGTTTCTCTTTCTCTAGGTTTCGCCACCCTTGCCCTCCCATTTTTCGGCTACAAAAACCTGCCCGCCGACCTCGAGGACGTCGACGTCAACTATTTTTTGGTAAGCTTTTTAATTCTGGTTTTTTAAATGTTGTAAATAGGGACTGCATATCATCGAACTAGCTCATTTGCAAAACGCAGCCACATATATTTTTATGAAACATAGATTTGCCAAAAAAAATATAATTAATTCGAAATTACAATTTCGATCTTTTTGTTAACTATTGAAGTGATAAAATGATTATTATATTTTGGATTTTTTAATTGAAAATTTCAGCATTAGCAAATTGAGTGGGATTCGCAAATTATTTCATTTTGCATCGAAGGAGAGAGAATAAGCAGTAATGTTTGAAAAATGTGTTTTAGGATTTGAACATTTTGGGCCTGGCGGAGTTCGTTAATGGACCTTTCTAGTGCTCCTGTAAAATATTATTATTTAAATTTAACAATTTAACACTCAAAATTCGAAAATTGTTGCTGAAGGATGTTTCGTGTCTTAAGTTTGCAGCGCTGGTCTGGCGCGTGATACTCTTGATGACAAATAGAAAAATAGCGCGACTAAATAATAATAAAAACCTAGAAAGCGATCGATTGGCTGGCGCGGCAGCCGTTTTGCGGAAAAATCGGAATGCAGGGCAACTCGTTTGGCGGGGTCGTTTGTTTGGCAGTCGCCGATCGGACTGACAAGGTACGGTAATGTAAAAAAACTTTATATTGCGCTTAATTACAGATGTTGATTAAATTATAGGGTTTAAATTTTCTTAGTTATGGCAGATAGCAGCTACATACATTTTTAAAACCGGCTTCGCGACCGCACAATTTCGGAATTTTTAATCCGATAAACAATAGAATTCAAATTAAAGGCATAAGCAAGTCGGAAAAATAATTTGGCTTCGCGGGGGTAATCCGGATACTATTGAAATTAAATTAACTTAAAAATCGGATTATCAAAGTTGGTCATAGCCTTCAATTTTAATTAGAATTCCACATCACTAAATTCATGTTTTTTTTTGTAGATTTCGGCCTACTGTATCATCAATTCTCTACACGTGATGGATCCGAACGCGCGGATACGCGCTGACGGAGAATTCATGCCGTGTGCAGAGTAAGTGAAAATATTTTTTAATGCCTATTTGAATTGGATTAATATTTTCCGGGTGACTAATGAAAGAAAGAAGCCGGTAATTAATCGAGTAAACGATATTTCAAGAATTCACAGCTTTAATTTCTTGATTTGTTTATATGGCGATGAAAGGAAATTTTTTTTTTCTTAATTCATTTTCTTAATTTTCTATCATTAGTACGCTAACGAATTTTATTTAGTTGAAACCCAAATACTTTTTTATCAAGAGTTTTTATGAGGCAACTTTTTATATAGCGCGAAAAAAGATGATACGGCTAAATACTGTAAAAGCTACGCAGCGATACTCTGGATATGACTGAATTATGCATTTTAGCGACAGGCATCACAATATTAAACAAGACTAATACCTATACATGGGCCGACGCTTGCATGCGCCGCATAAGCGTGGCCGGCCACGCTCTTCCGGAGCGTGGAGAGCCACGCTGGCGCGCGTGCCTCTTAATAAACCACGCCGAAATGAGCGTGGCCCGCCACGCTCCGGAAACGCTTATGCAAAGTTTCTAAAAATGCAAAATCAATGGTTTCCAAGGGACATGAAAGCAAAAATCGATCCGTTTTCGAGAATTTAACTAACGAGTTGAATCACGATCTATCTTGTTTATTTATCAAAATTTAAAGATGACCCTGATAGTTATGTATCGACAATTCATTTTTGCAAATCGAAATCATAAATATATGTCCTTTAAATTTTTTGATTTGCATCTGGAGTTAAATCGCGCGCGTGAAAAAGCACGCATAAAGCGCCGCATAAGCGTGGTCCTCCACGCTCCGGAAGAGCGTGGCCAGCCACGCTTATGCGGCGCATGCAAGCGTCGACCCATGTATACTAATACCTGATCAGCCATATTTGTGAAACATTTTTTCTGATTTTTTGGGAAATTTTTTTTTAATTTTTGTTTCAGGCTTCCAATGGATCTGGAATACCATTTCGAGGACGAGGCCCTCATCTACCGTACCACCACCGAGAAATTGCACGAGACCCCGGAATCGGAATTCCGATTTCGCGGATGCGCCCCGGAGACACGGTTTCGCTTTGTGGTCGGTTAATCGTAGTTTCTTTGTTTTTAAACTTGGTTTTGCAATATTTTATTGCCCTTAAACGTGAAAACTTTACAAATTTTCAGTAGTAAATGCAAATAATATCGATTTTCGACCAAAAATCGCCGTTTCTGACCAAAATTTCGAAGTTTTCAAAGTTTTTAAATGGTTTTCGATTAAAATATAATATATTTGAGCAAAAAACTTCTATAAAAATTTGTTATTATTTAACTAGAACTTTCTGAAACAGAAAAAATTAGTCCCCACTCGCCGATAATGCACAAGAGCCTTCTATATTCTTCTTTCCGTTTCTTTTCGTCCCCAGTAAAGTATTCCTGCAATACTCGATAAGAATGGACTTTGAAACATATGTTTGTAACGACAATTTGTTCCTCCAATAATTACCACTTTTTAAGCTATAAAATCCCTAAAATACCTCTTTCCAGGCGGCCATCGATGACCTGACGACGCCGGCCGTCAAATCGGCCAGGATCTTGGAGGAGCGGGTTAAAAAATTAGGTCATTTTCTTCACTCTTTTCCGAACTAGTAAATGAAGTTTAACTTATCGAATTATTTTTAATTATAAGAACTTTTAATGATTTTTTAAAATTAGATTTTAAGTTTATCGCTTAAAAAACTAAATTAAATCCGTCAGAACTTAAGATGACCAAAAACAGAAAGGATTACATTTTTCGCGTCCTCTCCAGAGCATTAAAAATTTGAAACATTGACATCATTAATTGTTTTTTTAGGTTTCTACGCCGAGGTAGACGAAGTTCGAGGAGGACACCTTATTGAAGCCACCTCTCTGCCCCATATGCACTACATCTATTCCGGATTTATAAGTACGTTATGATTGCCGGACACCTGCCCTAAAAGACACCTGTCCTAAAAGACACCTGCCCTAAAAGACACCTGCCCTAAAAGACAGCTATCCTAAAGGACACCTGCCCTAAAAGTCGCCTGTCCTAAAAGCCGTCTGTCCTAAAAATCACCTGTCCTAAAAATTTTTTAAACCGTATTGCACCCAATTATGTGCTTTGGAACGAAAATGTTAAAGGATAGATGAATTTTAGGACAGATGAAATGTCATGAACGAAAGAGATGACAAATTTTGGTGGAATACGGTATAAAAAAATTTTAGGACAGGTGATTTTTAGGACAGACGACTTTTAGGACAGCTGTCCTTTAGGACAGGTGACTTTTAGGGCAGGTGTCTTTTAGGGCAGGTGTCTTTTAGGGCAGATGTCTTTTAGGACAGGTGTCTTTTAGGGCAGGTGTCTTTTAGGGCAGGTGTCCGCCCACCGTACGTTATTGCCACCACACGGTGGAAAAACGCCGTATATATCAGCCCCCAATTCACAAAAAAATGTTGCGGTATTTTACAGCAAGATGCCAACCAAAAGCACAATTATTCTGAAGTCTGCATATGTATCCAAAAATGCCTAACTTTCCAGACGGTTTCCAAAAGTACGGCTGCGAGGATCCGTACACGCACTGTAAAAGCCAGCAGGGCGTTTGGGAGCGCAGTAAGGTATGTGAAAATCTCTCGCTCTCTCCCACTCACACGCACTCTCTCTCGCTCTCACTCGTTCTCTCTTCTCTTCTTTCTCTCACATTCCAAAACGATTTCTGCTAGCATGCTGATCTGACTGAACCGCTTGCTCTCGACGCTATCTATCTAAAGCTTAATAATTTCAGAAATTCTTCGCCGATTCCCTCGGCCAGCCCACTGCGCTACCACCACTTCATCAAGAATTCAGCCGGCTATAATAATACATTAGGGTGTGAGATATTGTATTCAATATTACAAAAATATATATCATCATCGATAGTTCATTTCACACTGGCGAAATACAAAGAGAACGTTAAGAACTGTGCTAATAGCGGGGGAGGGCAACAGCAATATATCAATTAAGGGGAAATAGTAATGGCCCGTATTTGGAGTGGGAATAATTGGGAGAGAGAGAGGAGGGAGAGAGAAATAAGGGTGTGAGAGCTAGAGAAATGAGGGTGAGAGAGCTAGAAATGGAAAGAAAAGATAACAAAAAAAGGAGAGCCGCCGAAAGGGACTAATCCAAATAGCCATTCACAAAAATTGACAAAATACACGTGTTAGCGCCTAGAAACGGAGATGGGGCTTGGCCTTGGCGATGTGGCGGTCGAGGAGGTCCCAGAAGACCTGAAGACGGGCGCGGTCAAGATGGCGCTTGTCGCGAGACAGGGCCAGCACTTTTACCTGAAAAAAAGTTTTAACCCCATAAATTTAAGTTAGCAAATAAACATTAAAAGGCTTCACTAAATTAAAACGATAAATTTTTAAGCTATAGCTTATGCGTAGCTTACTATCCTTCAGAAATATTTAATTTTAATAACTTAATCAAACATCAAAAATTGCATTAAAATGAAAAGTAAAACGGAATTTTTTCGAGGTTCATCCTACTTCGTTAAATGCATGCACGCTACGTTCATAGCTAGTCGAATTTTTAGTAGTTTTTAAACATAAAATAAAAAGCCAGAAATCTTTATTTAAAAAGGTCTTGGCAAAAAATATGTTTTAAAAAATGCCTGAATTAAATGGCAAAAACAGTCCAGACAACAATAATTAATTAATTAAATAAAGCGTCGATAATAAAAAAAATTGAATCACTTACCGACCACTTGGCGACATTCGGCTCGACGGGCACGTTGTCATAGGCCAGATGGAAGCCAGCCACCTAGAAAAAAATCCAAGTAAAATCAAGAAAATTTCAAAATTACATTGTTAAAGATCTCGGTGGGGTTGCCGTTCCATCGGGGCCAGCCTTTGAATTGCCAAGTCGGACCCTGCAATTTGAATATTAGTAAAAACAAATGTAAATTACAGCTTACCAATGCAAAAACGGCGACCACTCGGTCCCATTCCTCGCTGGTGAGCCGTTGTGGGGTGTCGACGACGCGGTAGGGGACTGTTTGACCGCCCTTTCTTCGTTGGATCAATACCTGGAAAAAATGGGTAAATGAGAATCATCGAACGCGAGGGCTTATAATTTTAAACGAGAGAGAGAGGGGGAGAGAGAGAGAGAGAGTGAGAGAGAGAGAGAGAGAGAGAGAGAGAGAGAGAGAGAGGAAAACAGCGACCGCGAGAAATCACAAAAATCAAGATTTGTAGCTTATGAAAAGCTCACCTCATTTTCCCGCTTTCCCTGCTGCTTGCGCACGTCCTCAGCGGTGAAGCTGAGCTCCTGAAATCAAGAAAAATTACATTTCCGCCTTATGGCATCAAAAATCGACAATTCAAACCGTTTCCGCGATGAAACTAGCCGATACTTTAGAATAAAAATTAATTTTTTTATGGCAAACGCCTGGATAGATTGAGCGCTTTGAGGAGCGTGAAGTGTCAAATAAATCGGGGAAAGCCCAACCGCAAGCTTTTCATCGCGTAACGGATTCGCGGGGCATCAAAACGCAAAGCAGGGCGGAAATACCTGCAAGATGTCGCGGACGTTGTACATCGAGATGATCGAGTGCTGGTTCGTTGACGCGGGGATGATGATGATCGGCGTGCGTTGCGTCCGCTTCTTCGGGGCACCGCTGGAAAAGAGAAATTAATAAAGTTAAACTGCACGATCAAAACCTGGTTTATGGATCGCTAGCGGTGGCGAAAAAATTGAGCAAAGGCCAGAAGCTAGTTTTTTTACTTTTCAAAACCCACCATTTTTATTTTAGACCCATTTTTGCAAATTTGTGATCAAAGAAACACCTCAATTTTTCGAAAATGAAATGTAAACTCTTAAAATATGGATTACGCCCCCACTAATAGTCCAGAACGCGAACAAATAGCGAAAAACCCTTACCTGTCCGTTGAAGAAACCGAGGGCTGTGACTGGGTGAGCGGGCCACGATTCGCCGGACCTGGAAAAATATTTAAAAATACGAAATGTCCGCAAAATAATATTTGACCAAAAAAACGTACCTCCATCCAAGGGTCTCTTCTCGGGGGATGTTTTCATGTTGGTGCCGACGAACGTCATCTCAGCGCCGAAGTCGTGGTCGTTCCTGTAAAAAGATGTAGATGCGCCCGTCAACTTAATGAAATATTTATTTATTTTAGACAAAAGCTAAAATCTCCTATTTTGACAAGTATTGAGTTTATTGTTTATATTAGTCTTATTTACACCGAAAACCGGCAAGGCAACGTTTTTGTGGTGTATTCGATTACACGATCCAATTTGGGACGCAAAGCATAGATGCCGGCGGGCACAATTCTTTTTCAATTTTTGATAAAATACAGACTTCCTTTCAAGTCCTAAAACAACTAGAACTCACTTGTCAAACTGCTCCTGGTCGTAACGGGAATAGCCGAGCTGGTTCTTCTTCCCCCGATTCGGGTCCTAAACAAAATTCTCGAAAAAAAACTCGCAATTATTACCATCTTTTGTTGCTGGCCGCCGAGTGCCTTGTTGCGTGCCTCCGTCTCTTCGCGGGTCTAAAATCAGGGTTACGAAATTGAAATAGTTTAACCTTCAAGCCCTGGATCATCTGGAGGACGAAGGAGAAATTGCTGCCCCTGGCCAAGCTCTCCATGCAGTTGCTTCGCGTGTGCCAGACGCGTTCCACTTTCTAAAAAATATTAAAGACAGCATTAGAAAGATTCTCGAGCTATTTTTCGTGCACTTAGACAATGTCCATGCATCCAAGATGATCTGGTAATCCACTAAACCGTTTTTAGACGAGGTTTTGAAAAATTCAACGAGAATTTAAGCAGAAAATCTCGGCAAAAGTGCCATTTTCGAAAAATCGGCTATTTTTGTCCAACCAAATTGATTTTCGGCATAAAATCGGTCGCTAATTACGAATTTCTGAGTTTTCCTATTCAAAAAATGGTTCAAAACGCCATCTAAACATAGCCGAAGAAAGGTGGGGGAAACGAAAGGCATCGTTTTTGTAATCCAAGCAAAAACAAGAAGAAAATAAACTTAAAACCAGACATGGCAAGTGGCCGCGGCCCGGCCCGGCCGGCCCGGCCGTAGCTACCCATGGCCGGCCGCGGCCGGCCGCATATGAAATTAGCATAAATCCCGGCCACCGCGGCCGTCTCCAAAAAAGAGTCTGGCCGGCCGCGGCTGCACCATGGCGAAAATAATGACCTATTTTTAGGATTTCGAGTTGAATTTTACTGATTTGCATGATTTCTGAAAGGAAAAAGGCAACGAGCAGTTCATTGCAAAAGCCGCGGCCGGCTGCGGCCCGAGGACGTTTTTGCGGCCCGGCCCGGCTGCGGCTGTGGGTAATTTTTGCGGCTTTGCGGCCGGCCCCGGCCGTGAAAAAAATTTGCATGCGGCTTCCGGCCGGCCGCGGCGGCCGTTTTGCCATGTCTGCTTAAAACCATACCCGAATATCAGAAGCGGGCCGGGGACGGCCTCGCCGGTTGTGATGTCCCTAGAAAAATACGACTCGACAAATATAGTCACAAAACTCACATATCATCGAGGACCGTGGTGCGCTTCTGATGGTTGGCCTTCTTCTTTCGGAGGGCGGCGATCTAAACAAAATATTATTTAATCACCATAATTGGATAAAAAAAAGCCAAGTTCTATTTCCTTACCTTGTCGGCCGTCAAGTTATCGCTGAGCGCGCGCAGATTCGACTCATCAACGGCAGGCGTCGCAGATCCGGCCTAAAATTGCAATATTTTGAAAATTCGACAAATCCAACCTCTCGTTGCACTGTTGCCTCGGCGCTGGGGTCGAGCTTGGCGCGTTTGCGCTCCGGTTCGAATTCCTAGGAAAAAACATGTGACTAAGAAATGGCTTTACTTGAAATCTGGAGGCCGGGATCGGAGGCGCAGTCTGAGCGAGACGATCGAAATTGGTGGGCACTTCTTGGCGATCGCCACGCAGGTAGTCGAGCAGGTCACGTCTAGAAAGAACAGAATTTATCAAATTTTATTTTTGCTATAACTATTTTATATTCCGTTATTTTTCACTAAAATTAAAATTCTTCGTTTGATTTGTCGATGCCCTATTGAATGGCGCTGCAAAAACCTCGATAAAATGACGAAAAAGTTAACTTTCTTCTTTCCACCCTGCGGAGCCTACATACACAAAAAATGCGTAAAATAACTAATAGTAATAAGAAGCATCATAACAAACCGATCGGGGCGCCCGACGGCTCGAATCGACTTTCCGGCCGCCTCCTTGACGTAGGCTGGATGGGGGATGTCGCGACGTTCCCAGATGAAGTACAGCGACTCCAGCGTGTAGTAGTCATCGGTGCGGCCTGAAAAAGGATAAATACTTTTATACTTTACTTTACTTTATTCAGTAAGAAAGACTAATAAATTGCGTGCTTTTAGCAAGAAAACCCATAAATTGAATGCACTAACCAATAAAACTAAGGCGAAACATAGAAACCGACCATAAATTGTAAGGCTCGTCTTGGCGTTCTTGTCGTAGGCAATGTCGTCGAACAGGTAGTACGTGTCGTTGCCCTAAAATCGAATAAAAAAGGTTAAAAGACCGCCAATTAGAACCTGAACAATCTCCTTGAAGGTGCGCCGCCCTTGCGCGTATTCGCGCAACACTTGCAGTGGGTCGGCCATCTGAAAAATAGTTTTTAAAAGGTATAGATGCTAATAAAGCTAAGAAAAACAATGAAAGACGTAGAAAAACGTGCCAAAAGCTGACGGGCTTTACGAAACGAAAAGTGGTTTGGGGAGCGGATCCATAGGTGTAGTTTGTAGCCCCGGAATGGGGCCGGGAATTCAAAAGGCAGAAAGTCGAATTAGAAAATTTCTAGAACTTGAAAACTATCATGAAAAGTAATATGAAGCAAATTGAAGTAACGTGTAAACAGTAAAACATATTTAATCTACAGAATACCGATTCTCAGAATGGGGATTTACAGAAATCATTCTGTAGATTTTGTAAATCTATTTTTTCTGCCCTTGATAATAACGCCAAAGGCATTCTGTAACTCGGCATTATGTAGGTGATTCGTACTATCGGCGCTACGTTACATTACTTTTGGCATAGCTATTTCCAATTCGAATCATATACCTTATAAATCATAGGTAGACGGACCTTTAGGTTGTAATAACGTATCATACGTGTATCGTAATGATGTTTCTTTTGTAGTGGGTTTACCCCTTGCGGGGTGTGCGCCGTTCCCAGCGGTAAGTGCAATGCCGGGTCGACGCCGTCCGGCGAGAAGCAAGCTTCTGCGAACCGAACCTATGATATAGCCAATATGCGCCGGTTTCGGTTTTTTAATAGCATTTCATGCCTATCCCCCTCTCCCCTCAATCCTTATCATCCAGGCCTCCCTCAAAGGGAGGTGTCCCAGCCCCCGAACCAGATATCGTCCAGATGTCTCCTAGGGGGTCGATTAACCCTATTATCTAAATTAAACTAAACGATACTAATTTTATATAGTTGAATCGTAATTTCCAATCGGCAGTACTGCCCCAGTCACCTAAAACGGCCGGAAGACCCCCTCCTGACCCGATCTCCCCTGCATGCCCCGTATGCGCTCCCGGGCCCCGTCTCGCCCCGCCCCCCGCCTGGCCCACTCCAACCGGATATGAGACACCAACTGATGAAGCCTGTGTCGCTTTTGGCCCTTGGCTAAGATCAATGTGTGTAGTAGCCTGTATCGGCGTTGTGAGGAAGGAGTGGTGCCGGTACCTACAGGCCGGCGTGCCGTTCCTTTGTCCTAATTGCCGCGGCCTTTAAATGTTGTTGTTAGCCCGAAGGTGGAAGAGGAGGGCCGTACTAATGTTGATAAAGTTCTTTGTTTGTTTGTCCGATTCCAGAAGCGAGAAGGATGCGTCGACCGTCAATTTGTACCGTCTGCCCAAGCTCAAGCCGTGCCCGTGTTCCACTGCAATGCGCCTTCAAAACATAGACCTTATAAATCCTAGGTAGACGGACCTTTAGGTTGTAATAACGTATCATACGCGTATCGTAATGAGGTTGCTTTTGTAGTGTGTTCACCCCTTGCGGGGTGTGCGCCGTTCCCAGCGGTAAGTGCAATGCCGGGTCGACGCCGTCCGGCGAGAAGTAAGCTTCTGCGAACCGAACCGATTCCAAAAATATTTAATCTCTATACATCCACATGGGATGTGTATCGGAGATCAAGCCGATAAGAACTGTTTAACGTTTATTAGCAAATTCTCGGCCCGAGGGCCGGATAATGCGGCAGTAAAACAATCTCGAAAGAATACCGGAAATGACACGCAGGTCATTTAAATTAGGGGCTTACAACATTTTCAGGGAGAAATTGGGAGAATCTATTGATCACAAATGGATGGGAGATTCGGGAGGGGGCACGAAAAATTTACATTTTAAAAGAACTAGCAAATGGATATCGCTTCTTTTATGCTTGGTATTGGCGGTGGGCGGTGATGTGTTCGACGTAGGCATCTCTTGACCACTTCAGCGCATCGGCGACCATCAGCTTTTTCATCAGCGCGGCGTACTTGACGGAGACGGCGAGTCGGCGCAGCACGGAGTCGTTTTCTTCGTCCCATCCGCCGAGTGGCCCAACGATGAAGGCGTCCAGGAACGTGTCGTAGCCATCGGCGTTGAACTTGTTGAGGATGTCGGCGTACTTGCGGAGCTTCTCGGCACGTGCGGCAGCGAAGACGCCCAGGTCGTGGTTCTCGAACGGCATGGTCACGTCGACAATCGCCACACGCTTCTTCACATGGTCGACGAGGGCGAGATCGGGACGTAGTTGACCATCAGTGCCGGGGATCTTGACATTGACATATTTCGTGGTGGTCGCGGGCAGCTTGATGGCGTTGAAGAGGCGGTCCAGGACGGCGTTGTGGCGCAGGGTGATGGCGTGGGCGTGAGCAGGGCAATGACACAGGACGTGGGCGACGCTCTCGAGTTGGTAGCCACATCTTCGGCAACGCTTGTCTTTTTGATCACCGGCACGGTTGCAGCCATTTAGTGGAACGACGTCGAGTCTTGCACGGTGAACGAAGCGCCAGTCCGCAAAGCGGATATAACGTCCATCACGCAGGAAGTAGTTGGAGACGGGCTGGTGGGCGGTGATGTTGTAGACCTTGCCCTGGCTCTTCTTGGCGGTGAGGTGAACGAGCTGAGCTTGATGGACGGCGCGCTTGAGCATCTTCTCACACGTCTTCTTGGTGACGCCACATCCGAGCACGAGCAGCTGGATCTTGTCGTTGGCCCACGTCCACTTCACATCGAGCTTGTCGTTCTTGACGAGGTGGCCGGTCGCTTGTCGCACTCTTGTCCACATGTTGCGGGTGTCGGCGTAGCACGTCTCGAAGGCGCCGTAATTTTTAGAGAAGTCGGCGCATATCAAGCGATGCACCATTCGATGCAGAAACGTGAGGTGCGTCTGCCTATGATATAGCCAATATGGGCCGGTTTCGGTTTTTTAATAGCATTTCATGCCTATCCCCCTCTCCCCTCAATCCTTATCATCCAGGCCTCCCTCAAAGGGAGGTGTCCCAGCCCCCGAACCAGATATCGTCCAGATGTCTCCTAGGGGGTCGATTAACCCTATAATCTAAATTAAACTAAACGATACTAATTTTATATAGTTGAATCGTAATTTCCAATCGGCAGTACTGCCCCAGTCACCCAAAAGGGCCGGAAGACTCCCTCCTGACCCGATCTCTCCTGCATGCCCCGTCCCGGGCCCCGTCTCGCCCCGCCCCCCGCCTGGCCCACTCCAACCGAATATGAGACACCAACTGATGAAGCCGGTATCGCTTTTGGCCCCTGGCTATGATCGATGTGTGTAGTAGCCTGTGTCGGCGTTGTGAGGAAGGAGTGGCGCCGGTACCTACAGGCCGGCGTGCCGTTCCTTTGTCCTAATTGCCGGGGCCTTTAAATGTTGTTGTTAGCCCGAAGGTGGAAGAGGAGGGCCGTACTAATGTTGATAAAGTTCTTTGTTTGTTTGTCCGAATCCAGAAGCGAGAAGGATGCGTCGACCGTCAATTTGTACCGTCTGCCCAAGCTCAAGCCGTGCCCGTGTTCCACTGCAATGCGCCTTCACCCACAAGCTCTGCAATGCGCCTTCATCTACAAGCTGCCCGAAGACACAAGACCGGACTGTTCCTGGATTGTTCGAGTGTTTGACCTGTCGTCGTAGCCGGTGCTGTGACCCGTTCACAGCCATCGTCATGGCTCTCTGTACTGGCCTCTGCTCGTAAACCCTTCCTGATGCAAGCCGACAGATCCAGAAGCGAGAAGGATGCGTCGACCGTCAATTTGTACCGTCTGCCCAAGTTCAAGCCGTGCCCGTGTTCCACTGCAATGCGCCTTCAAAACATAGACCTTATAAATCCTAGGTAGACGGACCTTTAGGTTGTAATAACGTATCATACGCGTATCGTAATGATGTTGCTTTTGTAGTGTGTTCACCCCTTGCGGGGTGTGCGCCGTTCCCAGCGGTAAGTGCAATGCCGGGTCGACGCCGTCCGGCGAGAAGCAAGCTTCTGCGAACCGAACCGATTCCAAAAATATTTAATCTCTATACATCCACATGGGATGTATATCGGAGATTAAGCCGATAAGAACTGTTAACGTTTATTAGCAAATTCTCGGCCCGAGGGCCGGATAATGCGGCAGTAAAACAATCTCGAAAGAATACACGAAATGACACGCAGGTCATTTAAATTAGGGGCTTTACAACATTTTCAGGGAGAAATTGTGGGAATCTATTGATCACAAATGGGTGGGAGATTCGGGAGGGGGCACGAAAAATTTACATTTTAAAAGATAACTAGCAAATGGATATCGCTTCATTTATGCTTGGTATTGGCGGTGGGCGGTGATGTGCTCGACGTAGGCATCTCTTGACCACTTCAGCGCATCTGCGACCATCAGCTTCTTCATCAGCGCGGCGTACTTGACGGAGACGGCGAGTCGGCGCAGCACGTTGTCGTTTTCTTGGTCCCATCCGCCGAGTGGCCCGACGATGAAGGCGTCCAGGAACGTGTCGTAGCCATCCGCGTTGAACTTGTTGAAGATGTCGGCGTACTTGCGGAGCTTCTCGGCACGTGCGGCAGCGAAGACGCTCAGGTCGTGGTTCTCGAACGGCATGGTCACGTCCACGATCGTCACACGCTTCTTCACATGGTCGACGAGGGCGAGATCGGGACGTAGTTGACCATCAGTGCCGGGGATCTTGACATTGACATATTTCGTGGTGGTCGCGGGCAGCTTGATGGCGTTGAAGAGGCGGTCGAGGACGGCGTTGTGGCGAAGGGTGATGGCGTGGGCGTGAGCAGGGCAATGACACAGGACGTGGGCGACACTCTCGAGTTGGTAGCCACATCTTCGGCAGCGCTTGTCTTTCTGATCACCGGCACGGTTGCAGCCATTTAGTGGGACGACGTCGAGTCTTGCACGGTGAACGAAGCGCCAGTCCGCAAAGCGGATACAGCGTCCGTCACGCAGGAAGTAATTGGAGACGGGCTGGTGGGCGGTGATGTTGTAGACCTTGCCCTGGCTCTTCTTGGCGGTGAGGTGAACGAGCTGAGCTTGATGGACGGCGCGCTTGAGCATCCTTTCGCACGTCTTCTTGGTGACGCCACATCCGAGCACGAGCAGTTGGATCTTGTCGTTGGTCCACGTCCACTTCACATCGAGCTTGTCGGTCTTGACGAGGTGGCCGGTCGCTTGTCGCACTCTTGTCCACATGTTGCGGGTGTCGGCGTAGTACGTCTCGAAGGCGCCGTCGAGCTTCTGGTTCAGGTAGTCGGCCACTTCGGAGTCGGTTGGCGCACGCTTGATCTTCTTCTGTACAGCGGTACGGAGCAGCTGAGCAGTCATTGGGCCGAGATCAGTCGACTCCAACAGCTGGACAGCATGCACCAGCTGCATCACATCGGCGAGGGTCTTGGTCTGGATGAGGCCGAGGCCTCCCATGTTGTGCGGCAGGTAGAGGACTTCGGGGCTAGCTTGACTCGGGAGGCTCAACCACGACTTGGCGAACTTCTTCAACTTCTTGTCGAACGGGATGTGGTGCTTCTTCTTCTCGACGTGGCCATTCTTCAGATGGAAGGCGATGCAAGGCAGGATGAAGGTGTTGACGGCATCCGCTTTCTGCCAAGGGGCGAGTAGAGAAGAATGGATTTTGTCGAGGCACTGGTGCATCTTCGCGATGGTCTTGTCTGCAGAAGAGCCTTGGTAGTAGCCGGTGGGCACGCCGAGATGTTCGTAGTGGTCGTTGGAGTCGAGCGTCACCATCCTGGATCCTTGAACCTTGTACTCGATCGGCATGGTGGTGTGCTTGTTGGAGTTGATGACGAGGCTGGCACACTTTTTGCTGTTGAACACGAGACCGAGCCATGTAGAGACTTCGGATACGGTCTTAAGCACGGCATGTAGATCTTCGGGCTCCTTGGTCACGATGGCCAGGTCGTCAGCATAGGCGAGCACCGACACCATCCTGTCATTGATCACGAAGCCAGCATCCATGTTGATGACGGCACGGATGACGGGCTCGAGCGCAAGGTTGAACACGATCGGCGAGAGTGGACAGCCCTGCTTGACACCCGCTTGAATGTTGATGGCCGGAGTCAGACCAGTAGAGCTTCGGACGCATGTTGTGGCACCTTCGTAGAGACGACGAATTTCTTCGATCGCCTCCATGGAAAGGCCAGCGTATTCGAGGCATCGGAAGAGCGAGGCATGCGGGACTGAGCCGAACGCGTTGGAGAGGTCGAGCCAGGCAATGGCGCACTTGCTGTCGATCCTTGTGTCGCGACGGGTCTCGACGATCACGGACTGGAGGAGGAAGTTGTGCTCTGTGCACCCGTCGACCGGCATGAAGCCCTTCTGCTCGTTGGAGATGCGGTTGAAGGCGGGCCCATCTGCCGAGACGGCGAGCCATCACGGACGCGTACAGCTTGGCGACGGTGTTTGAGAGTGAGATGGGCCTCCAGTTCGAGACGTCATCCTTCGGACCTTTTTTGTGCACCAAGATGGTGTTCGAGCCGTTCCAGGAGCTTGGGATGTACTTGAGGCGGCGGACGGCATTCATGTAGGCGGCGAGGACCTTGGCACCCGGGTCGAACAGCTTCCAGATGGCGTATCGGACACCGTCGGGGCCAGAGGCTGTGTTCTTGACGTGCACGAGGCGGTCCCAGATCTCGGCGGCCGTGTAGTCGTCGGTGAACGGGTTGTCGGCACCGTCGGGGACGTCTTGGTCATGTCGTGGCACAGAACGTGGTAGTCGCGCTTGATCCGGCACATCTGTCTTGGTGAACACTTTGGAGAAGTGTCTGTGTAGATCATCGCACGGGATTTCGCAGTATGGCGAGGATTCCTCGGTGATTTCCTTGAAGGCCCTGGGTCGAGAACGCCGATAGAGCTTCTGGATGCGGGCGGCGGCTTTGGGACAGTACCGAGCTTGGTCGTGACGACGCCGTCGGGTGCTGGGAGATGTTGGAGCACGATGTGGAGCACGAGGGGGCGGCTTGCGAGGTGGAGGCTTGTCCCGGATCATGTGCTTGTCTTTGATGGCCTTGATCACGTCGTCGGCCAGTCGTTCCAGGTTGGTGTGGTCGGCCACGTCGTTGAACCGTTGAACCCAACCGTCTTGTGTGATGTCCTTCAGGGGTACGATTTGATGAGGAGCATCGGGTGACGGAGGACGGCTTTGTGGCGGGCTTGCGACTTGAGCACGGGCAGGGCGACGCACTGTGTTGACGGGCGTGACGAAAGTCTCAGACTCGCTATCACTGGAACGCACCCTTGGACTCACAGGCTGGGGGGACCCAGGTCTGATCCGCCGTGGGTTATTCCGAGCGACAACGGGCTGGACGGGTGGTGGTGGCTGCGTGGCGCGAGGTCTCCGTGGTGCACGTGGAGCGGGAGCAGGAGCACCGGTGTTGCATCTGGCCGTGTTTTGTTGATGAGCCTTGGTCGCCTTGACGGTGTCGAACTTGGTACGACATATCGCTCATCGGAACTTGACGGCGAGGTTGTGGATAGACTTCAGATGTCGGGTCAGTCCTCCTTGCACCTTGTATGACGGGCCGGTGGCGCACAGTCGGCACACGTATGTGTCGGTAGGCGTGGCGATGAAGTAGTAGTCGGGCTCGTCGCGGCACGTGTAGTCGTCCTCCTCGTCCTGGTCTTCCGGAGCTCCGTCACGGCCCCCGTCCGAGTCGACCTCCGAGGAGGACGAGTCGACGGGCGGCACGTAATCGTCGCCGTCCGGAATCCGCAGGCTGTCGTCGTCGTCGTCGTCGTCGGGCATTTGAAGAGACGCTGATCGAGTGGTCCGATTTGGCTCGGTAGTCTGTCTCACATCAACCGTCAAGGGCGATAAACCGATGAGCAGCCGAAATGAGGTCTCCCCGTTAAGATCAGGTGCTTTTCGTACTGAACCGATAAGAACTGTACTACACAATTGATCTTAGCCAAAGGCCAGAAGCGATGAAGAAGCCGTGAGTGGGCACCGGAAGTGGTCGACGGGTGGGCCAGACGGGCGTCGTAACGACAAGGGGGCTGGGGCGAGGCGCAGCGAGCACACACTGGGGCCGCCTTGACCCCCCCCAGGGGGTCCCCTCTCCCAAAAGGGGCGTGGCTTCCCGGTTTTAAGGAACATTTTATTATTAAAAATTTTGAATTAGAAAAGAACGCCGAAGTCATAATAGTATTACAAAGTTTTTACCAATGAAAACCACAGAAAAACGATAATTCTAGAGGCAGAACAATAAAAATTAGCTTCCCCTGGATGCATAATATAGCATCCGGACTGATGAAAACGTTAAATTGCTCATTTCCTCTGCTCGATGGGCTTCTTCACGGTGGTGTTCCTGATGGGCGTGGCCGGTGTCTTGGGCTACGGATATGCCAAGGGATTTTTCGACCCGTATATGGAGGTATTGGCTTGAAATTTTTGCATTTTCTACTAGATTTAAGTATTCCATTCAAAATCAATCAATCATTCGGAAAAAAAGCGAAAAATTTAAAAAAGAAGTTTTATAAATGTTGAAAACAATTTTTTCCTTGGTGGGCCAATGGCTTTTTCTCGTTAGTTACTTTTCTAAAGGCTAATTTTTTTTTTATTGGTACGGAAATGCCTAGTAATAATTCTGTGATAACGAATATTTTAATAGTTTTTTTCGGTAAAATTTCGCCAGATTTAAAATGGAAAACTGTTTTTAAACATTCGAAATTTTGGTGGAAAAGGCCATTTTTTTAATCGAAAATCGATTTTTTGTATTTTTTAATAAAATCTACCATGGTTTTTACGTTGAGGAATCATAAAAACAGGTTAGAAACGTCTCCCCTATTTATATCTTCAAAAACCGGATCCTAAATAAAAAGTAGCCCCCCCCCCCCGATAATGCGAAAGCTCCCAGAAAAGATACGCTAGCACACTCTAATTTTTCCCTCCGCTACCGCCCCCCCGCTAACAGTCCAGTACCCCCTTTTTCCAGAAGCTGAAGCAGCCGCCGGCGTTTCAGAATCCGAACGGTGCCCTCCCGCCTCAGTGACGCAATAATGGAAGGAGGCTCGGAACGAAGAACTATCAAATCAACCCTACCTCTCCTTTTCTACCGTATACTTGTTGTGCACGATAAACGATTTTAATTTTTTTTTGGATAAAAGATTATAATTCTTATTTAATAATCCTTTTTAACCTCTAATTTCGATTATTTTAATCTATTTTTTTGTGTTTTTTTTCTGCGATACGGTATTTTTCTAAATTTATTCAAAACAACCTTTAAAAAGACCTAGAAACATGTTTTACAAACACGAAAAATTCCTCCTAAAAATACGAAAATGCAATGTAGTCGACGAGGTGGGCCGGCAGTAGTCACTGGCTGAAACATTCTTTTCGTTAAACATTTTTTCCGACCGTTGGTTTTAGGATTAATAGAAGGAGACAACTTTAACAAAGAACTATATCAAATAATCAATCAATCAAAACCTTAAAGTGGAGTAAGTTCGGCTTTAAAAAAAGGATGAAAAATAATGTTTCTCAAATATTTGAGTTTTCGGGAATTTGAGTGGAGACATTCATTTGATTTTTTTCCTCTTGCCCAATTTTATAAGACACACTTTAATTAGTTTCAAAAATAATATAGACGCCTTGAGGGATTTAAATTGCTGAAATTTGGTGTTTTAAGAATGGCAGTAAAGAGAGGTCTTTAGACCTCACTGAACTTTTGTAAAGCATCTCCTCAAGTAAAATTCTATATTTTCTTAATGGTCGTAAAGAATAAATTAGGATTTGCAATTAGGTTTTTGATGATTTTAGGGTTGAAACCAATTTAATTTAATGCCTTAAAATAATTGATAATAGAAAACTACCTGTCATTTTTCGGCTTCTCGACATCCGGAAGCCCCTCCTCCTCGAGTATAATCGATACGGTATCTACAACTCCGCTCTCAGCCTCCTCGGCTTCATCATATCCACAGCATCCCCCCGAGCAGGTACAGTAACCGCAGCATTGACTGCAAAAATAAATTAGATCGAAAAAGGTGTAAACAATTTTTTTCATAAGGCCTTAAACTTTCGCATAAAAAAATATGTTTCGAAAAATTATGTATTTCCAGCAATCTAGTCCGCCAGAATTTAAAGTTGATTCGTTCATTCAAAGTTGCATAAAAAATGTTTTTTGTAGTTTTTGATTACGTGCTAAAAAATTCAAAGTTGAAAAACGCCGTAAAATGCCTAGAATTCCAGATTTTTCAAGAGGTAATTTTCCAATAATTTTTTTAAACAAGAAGATCTCCAGATCCGTACCGTTTCTGTCTAGCCTCGGCCTCATTTTGCTCTTGCTCGTCCTCGTTCTCCTCGACGAGCACGAGCTTGTCCGATTTTTGGGTGGAGAGCTCTTCACCATCATCATACCCACAACATCCACAGCATCCTGCACTCGTTGCGCACGTACAGTAACCGCAGCATTGACTACAAAGTACAACGAAAATTAAAAATCTGGAAATGCCATTTAGCTTCTACTTTTCGCCCCGGAAATCTCAAGCTCATTATTCTGATTTCCGGGCATTTGTTCACCAAATTACTTGAAACATCAAAAGTTCGCAAAGCGCTACAAAATGAAGAAAGCGTAAAAGTTTTCTTCTTAAAATCAGTTGAAACATTGAAAGGCAGATATTTCCCCCAAAATTCACCGCTTGCTCCTCTCGTTCATCGGATCGCCCAGCTCCTCCAGGCATTCCGGGCAAATCGGATCATCAACTTCCGGTCGGAATGGGGCTTCCTTAAATTTGGGTAGTTTCGTGTGGTTTTCGCTATACCTTTAGGGTAGCTTTTAGCTAAACTTTTTTTGTATTGTATCTGCCCTTTTATAAGCCTTTTGCGCTGTTTTTGCCGATACTTTCGGCTTAACAAAATTGTGTTTCATTTATCCTGGAAATAAAAAAATAGCTTTATTGTTTAATCAGTGTCGTTCAAGTTGTTTGGATTCCAGAACGCTCTCTGCTAGCTTACCGACAAAACGGTTTAATCCGCAAAATACTAGAACTTTTCAGAATGTTTTTGAGGAATGAAAAGAATTGTTGGAAAAGAGTGTTTTATGGCTTTAGGTGGTCGTCAAATAAGAATGACGGACATTTATGCCTATCGGTGAGCTTAATGAATCCGCTACTTTATTTGCTAATTTGCCTTTTCTCCATCTCTCTCTGTCACTCTCTCTCTCTCTCTCTCACTCTCTCTCTATCGCTTACCTTATCCTCCCCATAAATCTCAGCATTATTGATCGGCTTCACGAATTGATCAATGTCGACGGGAACTCGGCTACTCGCCAGCGGAATCAACAACAGGGGAGAGAGCGAGAGAAGCAGACATTTTGGGGCCATTCCTGGAAAGTTACAATTTTGGTAGGTTTCAAGCAGGCACATATTAACGTCAGAAATGTACGCTAAACATTCATTTTATAGGAAACATATATTCATCGTGACGACAGGTGGCCGAATTTTCAGTTCTTTAGCATTGTCGCGGGGGAACACATTTTTTTGCATAAATCTAATTGCTTAGCAATTTAATAGAAAGTATTTTTATACTGTTTCTTATACAACAAAAATATATCTGAACTAGAAAAACATCTAAAACTGCGAAAAAAATTTTCCGGTCAAAAACGGCAAATTTTGGTTGAAAAATCGAGCTTTTAATAAAATTCGCCGATTTTTTACTTATCAGAGTAGTGAACCACGGTTTCGAATTGATATTAGAAACAATTAATAATAGAAAATCTCCTGCCAAAAAGATTTAGCCCCACCCCCCGATAATGCAAAAGCACCCGAGTTTAATTTTACTCTTTGTTTTAAAAATTAAATGTTTTATTGCAGATACCCAGAAAAATGACCAGCGACGTTATCAAACATCGTAAAAATCTATGTTTCATCAATATAAAAAAAAGACAAAAAATTGTTTTAATTAATTTGGGAACGTAGGCAAGTTCACAAAAAAAAACTGATGAATTCCCATGGCTAGGCTGCCATTTTATACACGCCGTGGAAGTTGCTTAAAATTCGGGGTAAATAAATAAATGCTAATAGTAGTGGGCAAATAAATAACACGGTTGCAGCGGACAAAGATATGCAAATTTGTGGTAAATACAGCCGGGGATCAAGCTGGGAGCGTACACAAATATTGGGGATTTTTACGCTTTTCTTTTCAGGTAAATACACCTTACGTAACCTTGGAGGGGAGATCAGCGCCAGCTTTTCCGTTGTATTTACGGTATGCCTTTGAGCTCCCAAATTTTCGGAAAGTTTTATGGTTGTAAGGTTAGATTTTTTCAAATAAAAATATAGGGGGTGTTTATAAAATGTTTTTACTATGCTTAAACGTGAAAACTTCGGATTTTTTTAGTAAAAATACAATTTCCTGATTTTTCAAGGTCCTGAGAGGGTTTCTGGTTTGGAATACGGTTTAATTTGACTAAAAATATACTGGAGATATCGAGCGTTCGAAGAAAAATAGTCGATGTCGACCTGACTTTTAATCTTTCTATTTTTGTGCGAATTCTTATACTTGAGTTGTATGTCAAATTTTATAAAAATACGATCAGACACTCGCGTATTATTTTTCTGGGCATTTCCAGAAAAAACCCACCCCGAGAATGACAAAGAACTCTTATACTAAGCCAACTTAAACAGAAATAATCTGATTTAATCCGAAAGCTGTATTAAACGCTGGATCAAATGATGCGTCCCTTTCTATAATTTATATTACTTTACTTTTCTTAGAGCCAGGGTACTCAAAAAAATTTTCTGGGGTAAAAAAAAGATGTTTTAGGCAAATTCATAGATAGCGAAATTTTGATTTAACGAATGACTCACTCGCTTGAAATTGGTGTAAATTCTACTAAAATCGCGGCGAAAAGTATGACTTTAGGTTAAGAGGCATTACCCGAATTGTAGGGAAAAATTACCCCCCCCCCCGATAATGCGAAAGTACCCAATATCCTAAGCGAATCGGGGGTTTTTTTTTGCGAAAGCCGATTTAATGCTGTATATTTTTGTTTATGGAAATTATGGCATTGAATAGTTCTAGAAGTTTTTTCGCGTTTGAAAAATATGTTTTAAGTAAATGCATAAATGGTGAGACTTTGCTTATAGCAATGAAGTTATACCATCTAGATGCCTTGCCTAAATCTTCATGTATTTAATTTCAATGCAACTAGCTTTATAAACCTGCATTATAACGGCGAACTTTAAATTGGAACCGACGCCCAAAAATGATGGGAACAGCTGTGGGAATTTCTGAAAAAATTAATTTGAATACATAGTGTTGCATAAAAACTCGGGTGCTTTGATTAGAATAGCCATTCGAGGATAACCAGCGTAATCCATCATTTTTCTCATCTCGTTTTCCTACTCGACCGGCCAGATGGGGACCGAGGTGCGCAAATTCCAGCTGCAGTGCGAGCCCGCCGGAAAGGTATCGAGGTTTTTTTTGAAATGTTATACCGCCTACCTAACACACATTGCGATGAGCTTTTGGGAGCGATATTGAATTAGGAACGAAACATTGAAGGTTAGAGTTAAGTGTAGTTTACCCCCCCAGCCGGCACCCAACTTTTATATCTCGGCTCCCTGTTCATCTACAGGTGTGTAAAGTATACCAAAATATTCGCCGTAGGCTAATTAGTAAGACTATATTGCAGTCCAGTCGAAAAAAGTAGAGAAAAATAAAAATAAGGAAGGTAGAAAAGTTAAAAAGTCGGCTGGGGGTTTCCTAGACTTAGCCACTTAACCCACCTGTAGATGAACAGGGAGCCGAGATACGGTAGGTGGGGGTCGGCTGGCGGTGGGGGAGCTGCACTCGAACCCCAACTTTTTTCGGAATTTGGACCTTAAATTTGTTGCTTCTTTTAGTTTTCGAAGACTTTTTACATAGTTTTTAGGTTTTTGACAAGTTTCTATAAACAAAGAGCTGCTTAGAACACTATTAAAATACGATGTTTATCAATCAACAGGTAGGCGAAAAACAAAAAGCACCCCGGCTAACAATCCAGTACCCTTGCAGCTGAGCTTCACGCGGGACGCGGCGACGGGCGCCGTCCGCGCCAAGCTCAAGATCACCAACAAGAGCGACACGCGCCAAGCTTTTAAGGTATCAGTTTGTAGTTTGTAGTCCAGTGTAATCCTTTTTCCAGGTGAAATGCACGCGGAACGACCTGTTCAAGATTCGGCCATCGATGGGGCTGCTCGAGTACCGCGAGGAGGCCATCGTCGAAATTGAGTACAGGTAATAGGGTACTGGACTGTTAGCGGGGGTGGGGTGCGATTTTAGTAGGTGGAAAACTCATTTTTGTTTGTTCGTCATAATTAGTATATTTTCACAATGTTTTAGTAGTGTTTTAGCTAGAAAGTTACAAACAATATTTTACACATTTTTGTAAATTCGAAAATCTGACTTTTTTTTGTCATTTTTCATACATTTTTCATACATTTTTCATACATTTTGGATCAATGAGTCAAAAATCTTCCCAAATTATTAAAATTTTTGGACTGTTGAGATGTAAAAACGATGTAACATGTTATAAAAATTGTCTAGATTTTTTATAGGGCCGTAGAGAATGACAGTTCACAGTTTTTCCACGTGTTCGGCATGAAATGGACACATCAAGCATTGACGACGCATTAATGACTGTCATTATTGGCTAGCCGCGCCTTTTGAAATCGTAACAGCTGATTTTTTCAGGCCGAAAGAGGGCGAGGTGCCCGACGAGGAGCGCCAGCACTTCGGCGTCTACCATATCCCCGCCCCGGAGGGTACTTACTTACTGAGGGGTGAAACATACTCCTTTCTAGGCTGCACGGCTGAGGGTGCGTGGATGGAACACTACGGACAGCCACAGGGCGATACACGCCTTCGCGTTCGCTTTGACGTCCCCAAGGTGGGGATAGCAGAGATTATTGAGGAAGGATCAGGGCGAGCTAGCAGAGGTTGTTACAGAATTGAAAATGCTGGCTAGCAGAGATTCTTGAGGAATTTCTAAGGGCAGGCAAGCAGAGACCATTCAGGATACGAAAAGTGAGGCTAGCATGGATTCTTGAGGAATTCCCAAGGGTTTGCTAGCACAAACCGTTGTTGGAACTGCATTTTTTCAGGTAGCTTTCGAGGGCAAGGAGTGATCCGATCAGCCGACTGCCCATCTCGCTTAAATGAAGAAACAGAAGGAATATTCAATCTCGCGCTCGTCTGGAGGAAATAAAACTTATTCGATTGTTGCTTGTGTTGTTCGCATTTACTCGTGTTCTCTCTCTCTCGCTTTCTCTCTCGCTCGTTCTCTCTCTCACTCTCTCACTCTCTCCCCCCCTCTCTCTCTCACTCTCTAACTCACTCTCTCTCTCACTCTCTCTCTCTCTCTCTCTCTCTCTCTCTCTTTCTCGCTTTCTCTCACTCTCTTGCTTTATCTCATGCAATTTTGGAACCATAAAAATTTATTCAACGCTTTCCAAAACTTAAAATGTTTCGCCGAGATCTATCCAGCAGCGAACTTCTTTTCCGTCAATGCATCCCTGGCAGTTTTTCTATCCATTTAATGTTTCGAAATTTTACCTTTTTTCTGGCCATCCTCTCCACGGGTTCTCTTCTCTCAAAACTTTGCTGATTTAGCTGAAACATCGACTTTTTTCGTAGATGTGAGACGACAGAAAGAGAAAAATAGCGGTCATCTATCAGTGTTTTTTTTTGGGAATTTGAAGGATGAAAGAGGCGAGGATTGTGCCTTTTTAATTTCCTTTTGTAAACCCACAAAGTGAAACACATTGACGGCCCAACAGAAAAATACAAAGTTCGTCGCCCAGAACTCGAGCAGCAACGAGGAGAACATCTGCAAAAATCATTTAAACGGGAAAAATGTTGTTTTTTGAAAAGCGAAGAACCAAAGATACAAAAAAAACTATAATATTTGCTGGATAATCTGGCTTTTTTTTGCTTTTAATACAATCTTTCAGAAACATCACAGCCCATCCCAGGTCCGCGAATTATTAATGTCACTTGCAAAACCTGATGCCGAAAATTATTAAAAATCATGCAAAAAGCTTCATAGATTCATGCAAAACTCTGTTCGTGATTAATATTTAACATTTTGCGAGAGTGTTTCATGTTTCACCAAAGTTTGCGCAGGTCGAATCCTTATTAATCCTTTCAAGCGGAGTGCCATCAAACGGAGCCGCAACAGGTTTCCAGAAATACCAGCTTCGTTTCCGAAAAAACGTTTATCTTTTCAGTTTTTTTTTTTGGAAAATGTTTCAAAGCTTGATCAGTTGCCGCGGTTTGAGTAACTTTCATTACCTCTGCAACACGTTTTCCGTAAAAATATCAAAATGCGGGATATAAAACCACGATTAAAAAGCGGCACTACGAAGCGCTAAAAACGCTAAAAATTCTTCGGTATGATTATCAATACAATTAACGAAAAAGAAATTCTCGACATATTTGGTAGGTACAGTCACTGATTTTCGATGTTTAAGAAAATGTTTAAATTTTTTAAGGACCACTGGGGGTCGAATTATTTTCAATAGCGGTATCCTATGCCATTATGTGATATAACTCTCAAAAATTGGTGCAAAATCAAGAAAAAATAATTTTTTTGCGTCGCTACTTTCTGATCTTTCTCGGGGACAACATGGAGCCGGCCGTAAATATCCAAGCGAGACCAGTGGTTTTTACGGATGCCCTGATAAGGGATGAGACTATTTACACAGACGCTTCAAGCGAAACCCAAGTTTTTTTAGTCGAAACTAGACTCTTCGAAAAGCCGAAATATGATCCAGGAAAGGTTTTGAAAAAATTATTGGCGGATCCTCAATGAGGCATCAAAAAGCTAGCAAAAATGGATCAGAAGAGAAACATTTTTCCGTTATCATGAAAAATTAACTATTTTTTGTTGAGCAAATACGAAGAAAACCTATTTACGATCTAAAAATTTTTTGGTTTAAATAGCGTTCAAAATTGAGCGCTTTCAACTTTATAAAAGGAATTGAAAACTTTCGAGCTGAAAAATGATTTTCGGGCGGATCCCGTTTTGATAAAAAACCGTAGGAAACCCTGGAAAACAGAATACATTCTTGTAATGAGCCAGCACGACGCTATTTAGTGTCTAAGAAACATGCAACTTTTTTTTCTTGATAAATACCCCCAGACTATACTGTTCTAAATCTAATGCTTTGAAAGAGAAAGCCTTGAAAAGTTTATTTGCGGATGTTACTGGGAGAATCCAGTATTCCATATTGCGCTATAAGTCGTCCAGATTTGAAACATTTCGAATCATAAATTTCAAATACAGGAAAAAGGCTCCCTTTAGCGGTTAGTAAGGGTTTCCGATTTATACGATTCTAATTATTTAGATAGATATAATCTAATTTTATAGTGTTTATAGTAGTTATTGCATTCTAGAGAGTTACAAAAATATTTTTTTAGTTCGAAATTCAAAAATTGTTAACTTTTGCCCAGAAAAATTCACAAAAGCAATAAAGGGCAAGCGAAATTCCCGACATTCCAAGATTAACTTAAATTTCAGAAAACAGGGAATGGAATTTACAATCTCAAAATATTCGCCAGAGCCACTACGCGGGGTTGTAAACAGCACTCGAACAGTGTGTAGTGTAATTTTGGCCAATTGCCAGCTATCACATCGCTTCTTTTTTCACGATCTTTACCGTGCCAACACAATAAAATCGAAGTTATTGATATAAAGAGCCAAATTCTTTTTTAAAACAAAAGCATGTTCATGAAGGGTTAATTAAAGTTTAGGTTCTCTCGCATTATCGGGGGAGCCAACTTAGGATCTAATTTTTCTAAAATAAATCGATGAAGTGTTTTTAAAATGTTTTTTAATATCGCCAAACGCAAAAACTTAAAAAAAGTTGAAGTTTAAAACTTAAAAAAAAACCAAAAATGTTTCAAAAAACTTTGTATCACCAGAACCCAAGCTCGCCCCGTGTGACGAAAGAAAGGGCGTGAGTAACGCGATGAGTAAATATTTGGCATGCGCAAAAATGTTTCAGTTTGGTACAACCTTAGCACAGCGGCAAATAGGGTAATTCCTCTTGAGTAGGTGTTTGAAAATAAAAAGTTAAATGGTTAGAAATGCTACTATACAGTGGTGGCCAAAATTCTATCATGTTTCGGTTTTTAGGCTATAACTTGGCGGGGCTCGGGTGGTTCTTACAAGGGAAGTGCACGACCGGCCCACGAGAAATTGACACGAGACATAGTGGATCTGATAGAATCGGACACGGGGATTCCGAATCTGTAATCAGAATTTGCTAAATAAAACGGAGAAAAAAGTTATGAAGCTTCAAAGTTGGCCAAATCACCAAAAACCGCACCTTTGAGGGCCTGTAAAAACCGGGGGAACGGAATTGAGCAGAAACGAGCTAGTGCATCTTGTTCAGTAGAAAAAGCGCTTTCGAATAAGTTGTAATACGTACCATTTGCAAATAATTTTGGAAAAAAAAGTTTTTTGGATTCACGGGCAAGGGTATGGCCTGTCAAGTTCATAGAAGAGATTTCCGCGAAATCATCGTAAAATTGAAGCACGATAGCTCATTCGAAAGTGCTTTTTCTGCTGAACAACATGCACTAACTCTTGTCTGCTCAATTCCGTTCCGCCGGTTTTTATAGGCCCTTAAAGGTACGGTTTTTGGTGATTTGGCCAACTTTGAAGCTTCATAACTTTTTTCTCCGTTCTATTTAGCAGATTCTGATTACAGATTCGGAATCCCCGTGTCCGATTCCATCAGATCCACTATGTCTCGTGTCGATTTCTCGTGGGCCGGTCGTGCACTTCCCTTGTTAGTGAAATTTACATACAGTGTAATGTGTAATATACTTGCTGTAGCGTTTTTATTATTTTTTTCGATTTAGCGTCGGCGCCTACGGTAACATTTTGTCGGGCAGATAATAGGGTCCAAACATTAACCTTGTTTCAAGGAGTTTTTAGATTTCGAAAACATCTCCAGCGCGTTCAGCAGGGTCGAAAACCCTTACTGTATGGTAAAATTTGGAAGCCGGGAAGTGGCTCTAATCGACCCTGGAATTTGGACGCGCGGGGGTAAAAATGTTAAGTGGAACCTCCGACAGGCCCCCAAGGTGCCAAACTCCCATTTCCGGGTACCCAAAAAAGGCCCTTCCCGACTCCCCAATTTTACGCAATCGCCAGGTTTAGTTCTTGTTTATTGAAAGGAGTCAATCCTTACTCCCCCGATAATGCCAAAAATGCGAAAGAACCGACTGAGCCATCGAAATAGACAAAAAGCATAATAAATTATTTATCGCAGAGTATCGATTCGTCATCAGAAGTACAAATACTATAAGATGAACAAAAAAAAAGTCTGTTTTTAAATGGTGTCCTTGACGGGGTTGATGACAGTCGGCGCCGGTTCCCAGATTTTGATCTCGATGAAGTCGTCATACGGCGAGTCGCGATTTAGCTGCAAAAAGTGTGTTTTAGGCCAGGAAAGCAAGGAAATTATTTCGTTTTCGACAATCCGAACATTGCCCTGAAAAGTTGGTTATCAGTGGACAACCACCTTTCTTAAATTTCTTTGTAAAGAAACAAAAGCCGATGTTACTGTTCTGATCCTATATTACTCGTCCTTGAATACCGCAATGAACCCATTTTTTTACTCAGTTTTTGTTGAAACACGCGATTTTAACTGGAAGCAAATCGCAAAAATAAGCCCCACCAGTCCATCGGGCCCTCGCCGCGCAACGTCCAGAAATTTCAGGTATTTCCCGTGGAACTAAACATGAAAATTATATTTGTTAATTGAATTCAAAAATAACCATTAATTTTTATCAAAAATACCAAAAAATATTGAAAACTGTTGCACCTTTAAATAGGCCGAGCAAAATTTGGCGTCGCCCCACTCGTCGTCGGTGTACTCTTTTTCGAGAATCTGAAATTTTCAGATAATTTTAATAATCTTAATCTCTTAAATTTTACTTTTAATAATTTAATAATATTTATTTAAAGGTACTTAGTACCTTTTTCATCTTGGTCAACGTCTTACGGTACTCGAGGTGCTTTTCTGAAAATGCTGTTACATTCCACCGGACTGGACAATTAAGTGTTTCGAATCACAACGCTCTATATACTTTTTTGAAACATACATTTCACCCAGTTTTCACGGCAGGATTGACTTGGAATATTAAATCCATTAATTTGGTACTCTGGCATTATCGGGGGTGGGCGCTATCCGGGCCATTGACTTTTTTGTAAAAGCCAATAAGTTACTGGCAACATAGTAGTTTCCTGGAACGAAATTTAAAATTGTTTTTAGTAAAACTTAACTGCATTTCAAGTGGAAATAATAATTTATTCAACACTAAGGTTTCAATGAGAAACGCTTAAAAGTGAGGAAAGAAACGCTTAAAAGTGAGGGATGCTTAAAAGTGGAAAAATTATCTAAAAAAGTTCAAAATTTGCGTCGAAAACGGCCATGTTGGTCGAGAAATCGAGATTTTCTTATATTTTTTTAAGCAAAAATTTTGCTAAGTGTTTACGCATTAAAAGGTAAGAGTCTAGAAATGTCGTATCGCATTCGTATTTTGGGGAAGAAATGGAAAAGGCGCAAACAAGTTTATTTCGGCATAAAAATGCTGGAGCACGCCTGTGCCCCGTCGCTGCTGCTGCGCCCCCACATCCATCGAGGTCCACAGTTGCACGAAACATCTTTTCGCAAAATCTTTGATTTGGTTTTTTTCTAAATGTTTCAATTGATTTTCAAAAAATGTTAATTGATTAGAGCGTATTGCATGTCGCGTGTTCACCAACCTAAAAATCCCAACTTTTCCTGATTTTACCTTTAACCATAGCTCCACGGCAGTTTTGGAACCCGGATTCGGAATCAACAAAAAATGTGCACAAAATATGCTGGGCCCTAGACCTCCCGAACCAGGCAGTCCGGATATTTTAAGGGTAAGAGTCGAGACCCCCAGCCGGCACCAACTTTTGTATCTCGGCCCCCCTTTGTGCTAGCGAGCTCTAAAGTATACCAAAATGTTCGCCGTAGGCTAATTAGTAAGACTACATTGCAGTTCAGTCGAAAAAAGTAGTGAAAAATAAAAATAAGGAAGGTAGAAAAGTTGAAAAGTCGGCTGGGGGGGGGGGGGTTTCCTAGACTTGAGCCCATTAAAATAAAGCGGTGTGTATACCTTATATGAGCAAACTTGGATACCAGAGAAAAAAATAGAAGCGTACTTACTGAGTGCCTCATACGGGGCATGGCAACTCCCAACAATCTTCCAAATCGCGAATAACACACAGCAGACGGCGATCGTGATCGGCGTCAAAATGTTGCTCCACTGGTAGTACAGCCGCATTCCCGCCCAGATACTCAAAGAAACATACATTAAAAGGCTTAATTGTAGTCCCCCCCCCCAGCCGGCCCCCACCTACCGTATCTCGGCTCCCTGTTCATCTAGAGGTGTGTAAAATATACCAAAATGCTCGCCAGAGCAAGACGAACATTTGGTATACTTTACACACCTGTAAATGAACAGGGAGCCGAGATACAAAAGTTGGGTGCCGGCTGGGGGGCGGGGGGGGCGAACTGCACTCTGAACGGTAACTTTGCTCGCCATTATTCTACCGGGTTGTGAAAGATAATAAAATACTCGCCAGACTAAGACAAACATTTTGGTAAACCCTACGCCCTGATAGACCAACGAGGAGCCGAGATACAAAACTCGGACGCGGGCTGGTGTGGTCAGCCATGGTGGTCAACCAAAATGTGTTTCACACACTTTCAAAGTCGACCAAAAAATCTCCCTGGTTAATCAGTCCTGCCTATGGGATTTTCAAAAAGGGGCCAAGCAAAAATGTCGAAAATACCGCGTAAGAAGAAAGACGAAGAAGTCGTGCAGAAACCCCATCGCCAACGAGTGTGTGTGTTTTAGAGCGGAAATCTTAAAAAAAAATGGAAATTTCTGATTTAATATCTAGGCTTTTATGAGTTGCCAGTGCCCGTCGCTTCCTTAAGATTCTCTGCTAGTCTGCTCCTTTCTTTCGGAAATATTCTCGGCTGGTTGCCCCCTTTTCGCTAGGATCCCTGCTAGCTTCTTCGGCTCCCCCGGAAGCTGTCCGAAAAGAGAGAGAGAGAGAGAGAGAGAGAGAGAGAGAGAGAGAGAGAGAGAGAGGGAGAGAGAGGGAGAGAGAGAGGAGAGAGAAGAGAGAAGAGAGAATTTCCTCAAAATTCTCTGCTAGCTTCCCGCCAATCCTCACAGAATCTATGCTAGCTTGCCTGCCGATTCCACAAAATTCTCGACTCCTGGAGAATCTTTGTCCGTTTTCTTACCGTTCCTCAAAAATCTCTGCCAGCTGGCCCCCAATTTCCAAAGAAATCTCTGCAAGCTTGAGCTTCAGTTTCTTAAAGAATCCTTGGTAGCTTTCCCTCTATTTTTTCAAGAATATTTGCTAGTGTACCTCAATTCCTCAAAAATCTCTGCTTGCTTGCTTCATCCTCAAATCTCTGCTAATTTGCCCAGTATGTGCCTAGTTTGCTAGTTGCTTCTTAAAAATCCTCCAGCTCTTTATAAATCAGGGAATTTCCTCAATGAACTCTGCTAGTTTTACGCGCTTTTTCCCAAATGATCTCTGCCAGCTTGCCTCACCTAATTTTCAAACCCAGACACCCACTCCCCCTTCCCTTTCCAAGCCATGCTTCCGGTGGTTGTTTGAAGAGTCACGAAATGGGTGCCCCCAGGGCTAGAAGAGAGAGAGAGCGAGAGAGAGAGAGAGGGAGAGAGAGAGAGGGAGAGAGAGGGAGAGAGAGAGAGGGCGAAGGGCCCGAAATCGATGTCCTCCCCCGCTCTTCCTCTCGCCTTCTTCTTCTGCTCCCTGGCCACCAGTCCGAATTCTTAGGGCCCAACCTCGGTCCCGAATTTCATAACTTTATCTGATTTATGCAAATTTTGAGATTTTCTAAAATATCTTTTCAATAAAATAAGCCATTTTTAAAATCATTTCAAATACCATTTTTTAACGGGTTTTTGTGTTTTGTCCTTGGTCACCGGACTTGGTTGACCCTTAGGGCCCAATTTCATAACGCCACCATATTTATGCTAGTTTTCTAGAAATGACTCAAAATAAAAATTTTGACGATAGGCGCTCTCACCTCAAAATTAAAACTGTTGGAACATTTTTGAAGCTAAAATGTTTTGAAACACATAATTTTTGGAATCTATTATGTTTTCAATTACTCTCCCCCGGTTTTTCTTACAATATTCCATTCAAATGTTTCAGATCATTTGCAAGATTATTTCCTCATTTATTGCAATTAATCTAATGTCAGATCTTTTTTGATATTTTGGCTTTGCTTTTTGCACGCTTGCTTGCTTTGCTTTTTGGTTCAGCCTAAGCTACTTATCAAACGCCGACTTTGTAGGGTCGAATAAGCAAAAAGCAATGCACAAAGTTTCCGGTAAGAAAAATTGCATCCGAAAAAGTGTTTCACCGAGGGCCAAAGGTAGGGAGGTAGTTAAAATTTTAATAGGACCTATTGCAACCTCGTTTGAATATGACTTTTTTTCTTCGATCTTTTATAACAACTGCAAAAAAAGACAATACAGGAAAATCATGCTAAAAATGATGTTCTTTGTCCCCGAATGCCTATCCCGTTTTTTTCTGCCCCGCTTTCTTCTGTCGACTTAAAAAAAACACAGTTTCCCTTGTTCTCTGGCTCTCTCTTCTCTCTCTCTCTCGCTCTCTCTCACTCTCTCTCTCTCCCGCTCTCTCTTTCTCCCGCTCTCTCCCCTGTCAGCTGTCAGCCAGGGCTCAATTTTCAACCAGCACCTCCGCGAATTCGACCTTGCCCTCCACAATGGATTCTTTTTGGTCATGTAAAATTTATTCAATTTACGATTTCATGTCCATTTGGCTTCCTCTCAATCACCCAAAAATTTAAAAGATATCTTGTCATTTTCAGATTTTTAATTGTTACAAATTTTCGCTAATTTTTCCGTTTGATGTGACGTTCTAGAAGTGCAATTGGTCGTATTTTTGAATTTTCGTCAACATTTTTTCAGAAAGAATGGTGCGCCATTTTTGCGTGCAATATAAAAGTTTCAGACTTTGACAAACCTTAGCCGATAATTGGAGGCAGTGATATTTAGCTTTCCTTCCTTTCGTCTTGTTCCCCGGTGTATTTTTTCCTTCTTCTTCAACCTTCAATTTGTCATATTTTTGCCATTAAAAAACCATGAAATTACTATCGCGGCTTATGCGTCGCTTTCAAAATCAGCGGGTTCCGGTTAAACCTTGTTGTTTCAAAAAATTTAAAATGGCAAAAATGTTCTCCGTTGAGTAATTAGCGGAGTAACAATATGACCCAACTGTTCTTCCATCTTAATGTACGTTTTTGACGTTGCTGTTGACGGAGAGTTATATTTCGGAATTTCTAGGATTTCTATTTCAAGCCCGAGAAAATTAACGGATTCAGGTTTAGAATCGCTATATTAAAAAAAACCAGGTGCATTTTCGAACTAAAGTTTCAAGTTTCATGATATTTTAAGTGAAAATTTTTTGATGCCGTAATCTGTCCGATGCATCGATTACCTATTTTTCCGTAGATCGGTGGAACTTGAATCTTACGTGGATTAAGAATCGTGAAATTTGTGATTTTTTATATACAGCCTGTCATACCAGGAGAATTAATGTTTCGAATATTTTAAAAAGCAAGCGTGAATCGTTGGGCATAGTGGTTCATCAGGGTCTTTTCTTAAATGCATTTTTAAAATCCATCAATAATTAGAATTAATTTATTTTGAAGCTTTCGTTCTCGCCTATTTTTTGGCGTTCAAAAGGTTATTTATTAAAACAGTATTCCGTTAATTAAATGCCATTAAAAAGCATTAGTCCTCTGCCCCCATTATTTTTTGTTTCGATTTGTCGAGTGCAGGTGGGGGGCAGGGGGGATGGTGGGGGGCAAAATGAGGCGGAAACGGCCGGTCCTCTGCCCTCCTGGTCGAGCACTCAATTTCTTTTTTCCTTTTTTGCCCCTTCCCCCTTTTCCCCCACCTCCAAAAAGACCAATACCTATCCAGCCCACTTGACAAAAGGCTACTTTTTGCGGCATATTCTGTAGGTTTGTTCGACTTGAAATGTGGTTGTAATTGTTCTGATTTCCGCATTTTTTAATTAGTAAATATCGTGAAACATAGTTTTGAAAAATGGCGGTGTCATGATTAGTAATATACTCTTTGCGGAATATTTTTCAATGGTCCGGCCGCGAACCAAACTAGATTTGCTCCCGATTTCTACGCGCTGAAACTTCTTGAAACATTTTTATCAGGAACTATTGGTCCTGCTATTTTAATTTTCGTTTGGCTTTTTGCATTGCGTATTTTGCAATTAAAATTATTTTTCGTTAATTTTGGGACAAAAAAGTTTGCAATATACATGTAGGTGTTTTAATTTAACATTTCTTGTTTCCTTTTTACCCTCCTTTTGAAACATACAGAGTATTTTTTTACACGGTCGAAGGCCAACTCTACTAAATTTTTCCCCCACTTCCGCACTATTACACTTCCTGAAACCGTAAAAAATTGGCGTAACAAATTGGTCATTTTACTCCATTTAGTGGCCACCAGGTTTTTGAAACACGTTCCCTTAATTGGCTTCGTTTTCTTTCTTTTCCTTTTACCCGATTCCCTTCCCCCATTGCCGCTGGACCTGACTCGCCAAAAACTAGTTAGTCCGTATATCTTGGAAGAGCCTCAATCTACATCATCAAATTTATCATTATTTTTCTGCGCTATTACACGCCTCTAAACACGTTTTTCTCGCTGGCGGAATGATAATCAGATGTTTTTTTCTATAAATACCATAAGTTTTTTGAAACACGTTTTACTTCAGTAGCTGCGTTTTCTTTTTTCTTCCATGCCCAACTACTATCGGCCGGACCGGGCAAAATCCAACTTTTTGCGGTTTCTCCTCCTGCCCCTCCTTGCTGCTGCTCCTTAAAAAAGCAATACTTTCGGAATTCCCAAGCGCCGACAGGCTGATTCACACCCAAATACAGCAGCGCACCCGGGACTACCCTTTTCTCTCCGGAATTTCTAGCCAAAGCAAAACGGTTGCAACCTATTTTAGGTGATTTCTTGTATTTATTGATTACCCTTTAAGCCTTTAAAGCAAAAGAAAAATATCGCTGAAAGTCAGGACCGTTCTTAGTGAGCTCCGCGGAGAAACACTGTAAAAATGTTTCAACTACATGCATTGTCACCAAAGGACTGAATTCGCCAATTCTCTCCGTTCCTTGTACAATTTTTATAAGGAGTTTTTTTTTTGGGAATAACCGGAAACTACATTTTAATCGGTTTTATCACTCCAAAAATCTAAGTTTTTCAACCCTGGTTCCCTTTGAAAAGATATTGTTTGGAAATAGCGCTTTCAGATGCAAAATTCATTAGCGCTCGGATTCAGACGTTAGATTAAAGGTTTCAAAAAATTCCGGTGCCGCGCCGTACATGGGTTTGGTAATTATTTATTCTAGTATGTATTAAGCAACCAACAATTGTTGTGAGCAAATGCATGTTTTGCTTCTAAAATTACCATTAGTGTGTTATCATCGCAGTAATAAAAATCCAAAGATCACCCCGACCTTTAATTAAGTTGAAACACGATCTTTTCCTGGAAAAACCACGCCCGTGAATAATTTTTTATCCCGTTGGCTCCAATCTCTAAAAATTTATATAGTTTAGTTTTTATAGATTTAACTAAGCCTACTTAATTTTCATCTAAAGATTTATACAGACTATGCAACATTGGTCAAAATCCCCCCCCCCCGCGCTGCTTATCAATGCCCTTCGGGGGACTGTGACTGACCGGCCACGGGACAGCTGAACCAGATTAAGCCAATTATTTAGCGCTCTCTAAATTGCTAATTAACATTTAGGTTGATTAATGAAATATTCTTCACTACAAAATACCATAAATTGGAATAAAATTGATAATGATAATAAGAAGCGTCGAATTCAGGGTTCCAGCGTGATATTGAAATTTAATGTTTCAACAAAGCGATGAGTTTTGCTCGGCGGAATTCGTTAATGATGGGTGTTTCGTGGTTTTTCCATTTCTGTGTGAAAATAAGCAAAAATTGCGAAAATGTGATATATATGTATCATGGTGTACCAACATTTTCATAAAACATTTACTTTTTTTGGTTGCTCCTATTTTCTTTTTCCTGCTTTAGATCCGTATGTGTTTTTATTTGATTATCGTTTAGGATTTATCTTGTTAATTTTCTCCAAGTGAAAATCGGATTCAATTAAAAACTACACCGTATTTTCAGGGATGCTCACCTCAAATGACGTGCCAATTTTGTTACAACGATTACACATTCAAAATGGTATTTTTTGAAACATTTTTGTCCAAAGATGGTGTTTTAAATAAGAAGTCAAATCCTTTATATATAATAGCGAACGAATACGCAAAAATTGCCTCCAAAAGCATTAGAATCGCAAATTTCTACCGTGGTCCATTTGCAGGCTATCGGCCGATGAACCAGCCCCGATTCTACTACTACAAGAGTGCCTTTCAGGTCCATAATGAGCTGGTGGGTGATTTTTTTATTCTTCATTTTTTTCCTCTAGAGCAGATTGGCGACCTAAGTTTTTACATGTTATGAACAAGTAAAAAAGTGTTTTGGTCTCCAATCCTCGCAAAACTCATATTTACAAGAAAATGTTTTGGGCAAATTTGAAAATAAAGAAATTCTGAGAAATTCAATCCACGCTTTACGCTGCACAACTAAATAAAATGACTGTTTTGAGTATTTTAATATTTCAATATCTTTCATAACATTATAATCCCCCACCTCGTTATAACGTTTTTTTCCGGAAAGTAATGGACACGTAAAAATAGCATAAGCAATTAGACAACTCAATTGATAAAAAAGGTATTAAAAACAACATGTTTCAAAAATCGTTAGAGCTGATTAAAATCATCCGTGGGTATTCGCGTTAGCATCGCATTCGAAAAAATTAATTTTTTAATAATTTTGTGTTTTTAATTTCGGATGATTGTGTTTTTAAATGAGAAAGATTAAAATTCAGGTAAATGTTTGGACGCATTTCGTGCCGATCCTGCTCCTCACCGTGTATTACATCATCCCGGAATTACAGTCGGATGCACCGAGGTCGTTCAATAAAGGATAATTTCATCAAATTTTAAAATGTTTCAAGTAAAATTTAATGATGCAGGTGCAAAACATTAATAATTGCGTTATCTCTCATTTTATCCATTTGGCCGCGATCGGACAAGCAAAAATAAAGAAGCACGAACGAAAAATCGATGCTCATGACCTGCCCGTCGCTGAAAATTATGGCCATGTAGCAGAGATCCTTACAAAGAGAAACAAGATTAAGTGTATCGAGATCTATTTTTAAAATACCTTTCAGATTCCCGGCTCTGTTGCTCCATTTCGGGACGGTGTGCCTGATGACGGGGAGCACGATCGCCCATTTATTAGTGAGTCCCAACTGAGGAGTCCATTGAATTAAATTAAAGCCGAAAAAGATGATATATATCAGAAACGTATTTTTGATCACGCCTCTTCAACTAGTCCGGATTTGATTTGAGAAAATTTTAAATGAGCGGAGTTCCTTTAAATAATAATAGTTTGACTATGTTGTTTATGACGTGAGGATTAAAATCTGCGCTAGCTAGTCTACATGACGTGATGCAACATGATTTTTATTTGCAAGGTTTGGGTCCGATGCTAATTGGCTGGATTTTTATGGACTTGGTATCAGTATATCGAAATTTATTGTCGATACTTCCTCTTGTCGAAATGTCATTTTTCGGAAGGCTTGTTTTGCCGAAACTTCATTTGTTGGAATACAGGGTGTCCCGATAAAAAGGTCACGCTGGCATTTTCTGATTTCGCATCCGATCGACTTGTAGTTTTGAACATAGCTGCGGAAGAAAATTTAAAATTTTCACAGAAAATTTCAGCCCTCTAGCTACAGTATTTTTTGAGTTATTGCAAAAATACCGTTTTTCAAACACTTTTGTTTTACTTTTTCTGCTCTTTTTGGACTTTGAATCAATTAACATAAAGTTCCGGCTCTACAGGGTGTCCCAAAAAAAACCCCCCCTCGGCATTTGGCCGTCTTCTATCCCATCGGGACCAAATTTTTACCAGAGCTGGGGACCCATAAAAACTATGTGCAGCCGAATTTTCTAAGCAAAATACTATAAAACAAAAAAGTTATCGCTAAAAAACTGATTTTTGGGAAACGCTAGCACCGATTTTTCGCGATGTTTTGGCAATTAGCATGCCGATTTTGAGTAATTTTCCCAAAAATCGTCATTTTCGGGTCCGTTTCTGTTCGTTTTGATAATAAAAATTGGTGAAAAGTCCCGATTTTGACGTAAATTTCGTAAATCAAAAAATTTCTCCGAGTGGTAAAAGGTGCCCTCTTCATTTTTGCTAAACATTTCGATGCCCTAATCCATCAAAATCCTAGTGAAATCGGCAAAATAAACCTCAATTTCGATATAACTTTTTTGTCTTACAATATTTTGCGTCGAAAGTTTGGCTGCACATAGTTTTTATGGGTCCCCATCACTGGTAAAAATTTGGCCCCGATCCGATAGAAGACGGCCAAATGCCGAGGGGGGGTTTTTTTTTGGGACACCCTGTAGATCCCTCATTGTTT
>CATQJA010001773.1:0-15153 GCA_958295435.1 Mesorhabditis spiculigera | reverse complement strand
TAAATTCTACCTGGCGGATGTAAATTCAACCTGGCGAATGTAGATTCTAACCTGGCGAATGTAAATTCCAACCTGGCGAAGATATAAATTCAACCTACAGAGTGTAAATTCTAACCTGGCGAATGTAAATTCTAACCTGGCGAATGTTAGTTCAACCTGGCGAATGTTAATTCCAAAAGTAAGGAATGTAGGGAAACTAATTCGTAAGTGTAACTTGTGAGCTTTTAGGTTACTGTGTGGCCTTGGAATTGATATTTCTTTTTAAATAGGTTTTTGCATTTTCTGCAAATTTGCCAGAACAACAATCCGCGCGTGCGGGCGCGTTGCGGTTATACAAAGTTTTGTTTTTCAATCTTTCTATGAAATTTTCGAGATAAATCGTCATTTATAGCAAAACCAGTGGAAAAAGCCCGCTTCGCGGCCCTTTCCCACTGGACCCCCGATTCAGGAACGATGAATTCGAATACCTGCTTCTTTTAGCGCAAGAGCCTGAGTCAAGGAGCCATTCTTTGACCTGCGGCCTCAGAGGCGAGACCAAGGTTCTTTCCTTTCGCCTGCGGCGCTGGAAGCGGAAACCAGGCCCTAACAAAGGGAACCACCTAAGGTCGAGGTGGCGTTTCGTTATGGGATTCAGCCCATTTTGTGCAGAATTTTTGCTGATTCGAACCCGCTTTCAATTTTTGCCAAATAGCCCGATTTAAAGTTACGGCGATTTTAAGATCATATTTTAGCCCGCGGGCGATCATCTGTCACGATGCTCAACTTTTTGTTTTAATATGCCAATCCATTTTAAATAGCCTATCTTTTGTAGAAATTTTTTCTGATTCGAATGGTATATTTCATTACTGCGCTACTGCCTATCGATAATCACTTATGGGAGTGTGAAATAGCCTGCTTTTCACCATTTTCCCATACAAAAAGCGAAGTTCATACCAAGTATCGTCCCGATTTTCGATTTCAAGCAATTTTGAGTTAAATAGCTCATTCGATAGAAAAATTTTCTGAATACGATGGCGATATTCGTTTTTGATGAATCTAATCGGAGAAGTGCCAAAATAAATGGCTTTGAAGTTGACAAATTTGGGAAAAATGGAACTTTGAAGCGCTATATCTTTTAAAACGAGTTATTTGGCAAAAGAGCAGCGGATTCGGAATCAGCAAAAATTCTACACAAAATGGGCTGGGTCCCATAACGAAACGCCACCTCGACTTTGGAATTGGTTCCCTTGTAAGCCTCGCGCTAGAATCTTTTTGCCTGTGGCGCTAGTTACTGGTTTTCTCCCGGATTTGGACTGCGGCGCAGAGCCTAGATCGAGGACCCATCATTGGCCTGCGCGGCGAGAGCCTGGGCCAAGGACCTTTCATTGGCCTGCGGCGCTGGAGCGAGGGTCAGGTCTAAACTTCGCACACCGAGGAGCCTAGAAATATGTTTTGTTGTTACACTACCAAAAGCAAGACTTAAATGCTCTCAGGATCCGAACTCACGACCATGCGCATGGTAGACCGGGCGGAAATCCCCTACACCATGGGACGGCTGGGGAACGGGCGGCGGGAAGGCCCTCTTCTGTTCTGGGGACAGGCAGGGGGGGAAGGAAAGAAAGTTACGACCCAATGGTCCCGGAGGTAACTTTACAAAATTCGGTTTTCTAGTCTGGATCAGCTGAAATTTTGCAGACATAATAAATGCTTGGGATCCCCACCATCGAATACATAAGTGGTCCAAATTCCAGCCCGAAATTCCATCGGAGCTTCGAGTTATGGCCCGGACACCACGGCCCTTGGCTCACTTTATTAAAGCGCACGTTCAGGCACGTTGAACGTATACTTCCTATTGACACCTGCGTCTCCCTCTTTTCCCAGTCCCTCGGCGTCAATAGGAAGTATACGTTCACCATAAATATACGTCCCTGAACGTGCGCTTTAAGGACGTTTTAGAAAAATGCTCATAAAAACTTTATATTACAAAATCTGACAAAACGCAAAATTATATATCAGGAGAATTCCCTTCCCTTTTCAATCTACCCTCTAAAAATTAGCGCCCAATTCCATTTGGATCGGGAGATATCCTCTGTACAAACCTTTTTTTGGCCACAATGTTAAGGGTTTTACACTATTTTTCTTGTAAAATCGTTAAATGAAGGAATTTCGAAAAACAAAAAAAAATGCCTATAAAGAGGATGTGTTTCTCCGCCTTCATGCCAAAAATTAGCGCGAAATTCGGCCTGACGGCCGAGAAATCGTCATTACAGAAAACGTAGCTCCGCGTAGCGATTTCCCAGCCGTGCCTTTTGGTTAGGGAATCGAACTGCGTGTGCCCCTAATTACCCCATTCCAGCTGGGCGGCTGCTGACGACTACCCCCTGAGCGGTATATTTCTGTGGTTTGACGATTTTGGCACGCCACTACTGTCTTCAATCTCACTCTTCTTGTACATTATCATTTTCCGCCATGTCGTCGTCAATGTGAGGAATTTTTAAAGGAATTGGAGCGAAAAGTCTGGGTTTCTAGCCATGATGCTTACCCATATTTCAGAAAAAACTCGACCGCATGAATGACGTTCGGTGGGCGCTACAGGTAAGCGCTTTTGGGGGTTTAACATTTCCGTCGCAGGAAAACCCGATTTAAAAAATATAAATAGTAGAAGAGCTTTAAAAAAAGTTGTAAAAAGAGTAAAATAGTAGTATTAAAAAGTTAAAAAAATTTCTCTAAGCCTAAAAGGAGTGGAAAAGCGGAAAAAGTTTCTTTGATTTTGCTTAAAGATACTAGAATATCGATTTTAGAACAATATGTAAGTTTTGTGAATTTGTTTATATGTTTTATAAACGTTTTTCGAGACGCAATACAAAAAATTTTGTCAAAATGCTGATTATTAAGTAGTAATAGAACTTTACAATTCAGATTTCCTATCCCCTTGATCGTAATATTAAAGTGCCGCCCTTTTCTATGATCTATTAATTCTTTCTCTAGACGTTCTGCTTTTGCCTGTTCTCGATCGGCGTCTCAATCGAGTGGACATGGGCCTACGACTGTTTCCCGCCGACATTCATCTCTTTGTACGTCCAGAATGCGTTGTGGCCCCTATGGAATGGGGCGAATGTCGTCTGTTTCTTCGCGTTTCAGAGGTGTATTTTGGTGCCCAATGGAGAGTATCCGGATTTTAGAGACCCATGGGATCGGAAGAAGAGCTTTTCGATGGTGGTGAAAGCGGCCGCGAATTTGCAGAGACCGTCACTGGTTAGCCCGTTGTTTTGTTGACGTCAAAATTGGCCAGCCGGGCATCGATTTGAGATTTTTGGTTTTAAAATAAAAATTATTTATTTGTATGCCTTTTAATTTGTATATAGTTAATAAATATTTCTCTATTTCACTTTCTCTCCCTCACTCTCTCGCTCGCTTTCTCTCTCTCCTTCACTCTCTGTTCACTCTCTCTCGCACTCTCTCGCTCTCTCTCTCGCTCCATCGCGCTCACTCTCTCTCAGCCACTATCTGTCTCTCTCTCGCTCAATTTTTTGACAGTATAGTAAACGCATATCCACTTTATTGAGCACTAGTAATAGGCAATGGCAGGAAAAATGATCAAAAAATTTTTATTTATGCAATTTCTTCTACAAAATCTATGCCAAAGTTCGGGATTAACAGCAATATTGCCCGGCCGACACGTCGTCCCGCCACCGCATTTCCCGTTCCGACACGCTCCAAATGGCATGACATGGCCCGGGCAGTGGGCACAGCAGAATCCCGTCTCGAGGTGGCACGTGTAGCCGCCGGGGCACGATCCCTGAAACGCAAATTATGATGTAAAATTGGATATCAATTTTTTTGATCGCCCATTAATGGATATATCAAGTTGTTGGATATCATTGAATCGGTATAATCATACTATTTTCCTATCTTTAGAAAGAAAATGGGTTTTCAGCCTGGCATACGCGGAATTCGCTGCAAAATTCGTTGAAAAACCACACTCTATTTTCCGCCACGTTAAGTACGAAACACGGTCACTTACATTCGGCCCGCATTTGCCGGGGGAAATTCCGACCGGGCATTCACAGCAGTAATTAGAAGACGTGCACGACTCCCCGGCTGGGCAAGTGCCAGCCGTGCACGAGCCCAGGGCAGCTTCGCCCCCGCAAGCGTCTGAAAACGGATGTTATGGAAGTTTTGATGGGGCTAAATTATAGGGTTTTCTAGAAAACAGCAGATATACATACGTTTATATTCATTTCCGGTAGAGGTGCAGCACAATCCGTTGATACACGTCTGACCCGGAGCGCATTGCCCTGGCTCGTTGCATCGCACTTCCGAGAGTTGACCGTGGTAGCAGACGCCTGAATGAGGAGGGATATGAGAGAGCGAGGGAGAGTGAGAGCGTGTGGAAGAGAAAGAGAGAGAGAGAGAGCGAGAAACAGAGAGACGGATTTATCGAAAACACCAACCGAATCTGTGCCCGGGTACTGGTGGGAGCGGCGGAGGCAACGGTGGTTCCGGCACGGTGCAGCAACAACTCTTAAAGCCCCCTGTATTTAGTCACCCTCCCTTAAACGGACCTGTATACACTGGGAGATTCCGGTGTGATACGGTGTACAGTCAACTGACGAGCGACACCCGACCCCGATCAGTCGACCGCCATTCTGGCATTTTGGAGCGGTCGGGGTGCAGGCTAAAACGTTGCGTTCAGGAAATCGGGCAGAAATCGGAAATCAGAAATCGCGGCAGCCAACTTCAAACAATAAAAACCATACTAAATTATAAAAGTAAGGTGGATAATATAAAGCCATAGTCGGAAATTGTATAATTTAATTCTCACTTTTAACACTTCAAATTCATATAATTATCTAATTTTAGTTAGTGCACGCATTCCCTATAAAAAACTCACGCTTAACGGAGTAGTACTGGGTTGGCGGTGAGCCGCAAAGATAGTAAAACGTCTGCCGCTTCACCCGCACCAACGCCGAGTCGTTCATGAAATGCGGCACATTGTCGGCGCCACACGAAATTTGGATAAAGGCACTAAAATTACGTTAATTTCTAAATTATGGTTTAATTGGGGTCTAAAATTTGCCTTGGAATTTTTCAGACCTGAACAGTATACAGCCAAGCAACAGGAACATGGTCTACGAATTCGTATTAGGACAATGGATAGCTCGAGGGCCAGGCTGTATTTATAGATAAATCGGAACCCCCGGGGCGAGAGAGAGAGAGAGAGAGGGAGGGAGAGCAGAGAGAGAGATTCCGGACCATATTTGGGCAGCCGCACCCTTGTATATTCTCTTTTTGGTGCCCCCTTCATCCCCTTTATTCCCTGATTCATCACCCGAACCCCGGGCCCCCCAACACAAATGATGCCATTTTTGTTGCGATCTATTTGTTTGAGCTTTGCCTGTTGATACTCTATCTTTTTATTGTTTGCGTTGGCGCCGGATTCCGAGTAGATGCTTTGTGAAGAAGAGAGAAGCCGAATTAGCCCATGAATTCGTCATTTTTAATGGTATTTTTAGCATCTTGAAAAATTTTGAAAAGGTTGAACTCGTCAGAACTTTCAAACATCGTAGTATGTTACGCAATGAATAGTTGCCAGAGGGCGGATTTCGCTTTAAAAGGGGCAGCAATGAAAATCCGAATCTGAAAATTTCGGGTTTCTGCTGAGTTTCGATCGTCCGTTACCTCGACGCTTGCTTACCGCTGACGTCAGACCGGTTTTAAAAATACTATATTGAGGAAAAATGGAAATTTTAGGAAAAAGAACTCGAATTTCGGGGTTTTGGATGTCGGCATTTTGAGGGTCGGTATTTTGGTGTTTGGGTTTTTGAATGTCGGTATTTTGGGCGTTCCTGGGTGAGGCCGTCGGGATTACGGATTTCAGGGTTTTGGCTATCGGTTTTTGAGGGTTAAACCTCATTCGGGGTTTTGGAATTCAGTGTCTTGGATGTCGATATTTTTAGCGTTCGGTTTGTTACTTATTCTCAGTTAATTTAGAAATTCCGACATCTGAACCAAATCCTATAGACGCTCCGAGATAGCGATAGGTGTTTGCCCTCTCCCCCTCGGGTTCTTTTTGCCACTGCGGGGGTTGAGCAACAGAGAGGGGCGTGAGGTGGAGGAGGAGGAGCAACAAGGGGCCACAATCCATCCATCCATCGAACCTCTTGCTCCCCTGCTCTACCTCCTCCTCTTCCTCTTTTCCACCACAGCTCCATTACACCGTCTTCATGCTCGGCTTTATCCCTTCTCAACGGCTCTTCCCGCCACGGAAACCCCACAGGGGCCCCTCTACTCTTTTTTTGGGTGATCCCCCGGTGGATCCCGGTAGACGGGGTCGATTGATTATCGATTGATTTGGTTATACTCTGAATTTTCATATATCGTCTTGGTTCTATCATTCTTTATCTATTTTTGCATCTTTTCGGGCCCTCAAATTTAAATTTTGAGAGCTTATGGTTGTCATAAATTAAATTAGTTATCTCTAATTTAGCCCCGTTTTCTTGAATTTCCGTTCCGCCAATGGTTAGCGAAGTTTCAGAATTCACAAGCTACGGTAACCCGCTTTTTAGTGTTCCATCCACTCACTCGGGCAACCTAAACGCCCCGGCCACGTGAAAAGATGTCGGTGGGCCTGGTGGCGTTGCGGAGAAATGATCGGATCACCCGGGAGGATGCCGATGAAAAGACCAAATATTGGGATGACTATCCCACCAGGTACGACTGAAATTAACAGTCAAAACTAGCGCGTGTTTTGTTCAGGAACTACGTGGACCGAGCACGGGCCCAGAATGCGTATTCAGAGTTTTTGGGTGATGTGAGTTTCCTTAATTCTCTCTCCCAACCGTCTCTCTCGCCATCTCTCTCTCACTCACTCACTCTATCTCTCAATCTCTCCCTCTCTCTCTCATTCTCTCTCACTCCCTTTCACTTACTCACGCTCTCTCACTTTCTCTCTCTTTCTTTCTCTCTCTCTCTCTCTACTCTCTCTTTCCGTTCCATACCTTTACACCTTCATACCATCCTTCCAGGTGTTCCAAAAGCCAAAAGCCCTCGGCCGCTCAGCCTCCCTGGTCAACCTGACCTATGTACGCGAGACTCCGTCTGAATTCCCGTGCTTGAAGCGGACATCCACGTACTCCTCTCTCGCCCCATCACTCTCCCTTCCACAGGTGACCCCCTTAACCGATTAAAAACCGCACCAAACCGCCAAAAATAATCTCTAAGACTACACCATTATCCTAAACTATGCCCCAATTACAGTACGACCGTGAAGCACAGCGGATAGTGCATACCGAGAAGGTGTACAAACCCCACTACAGCCAATGGTACAACAATGCCTATTCGTCGGCCAGATATGGGGTAAGTGGCCGTCAGGAGTACATAAATATGGAATGCTAATTAGGATACGCACAGGGCCGTTGAACGCCCCTACCGTAACGTGACGGCCGATATTCCGCGTGTGCAGACCCATGTGCCGTTCTTCACCTTCCAGGCCAAGCGAATCTTCCACGATCAGGTAGGGTTATTCTGCCTGACTCTCTGCCTTTCTATCACTGAAAATCGCAGTCTCTCTCTCTTTTTCGCTCTCTATCTCTTTCTCTCTCTCTCTCTCTCTCTCTCTCTCTCTCTCTCTCTTTCTCTCTCTCTCTCTCCCCTCTCTGTCTCTCTCTCGCTCGCTCTCTGTCTCTCTCGCTCTCTTTGTCGCTCGCCCTCTTCATCGCTCTCTCGCTCTCTCTTTCTCTGGCTGTCTCTCGTACGCGCTCTCTCACGCTTCTTCTCGCTGTTTGTCTTTATCTCTCGCTATCCCTCTGTCTCTCTCATACACCACTCTCACACACTATCTATCTCCCAGGCTTCACAAGCTCTTCTTTTCAGCGAGAAGCCTGGAACAGATCGTACCTCCATGGCTCGCAGGCGTACCTCGACCGCTACGTATCCTCCCGACTCCGCGCCGACGATTTTGCCAATCGATTTGCGTACAGGTGCGGCACCAATAAGTCGTTTGGGGGCTTGTCGATATTCCGCTTTGCACCTAATTTCACCTAATATCCCATTTTTCAGCGCCTACGAGTGGCGAAAACCGTCGTCGGACGCCTTCAACCGACACCCAATGTATGACCATGTAAGTGACGTAATTTGTTGCAACTTAGAACCGTGGCTTGATAGCTTGAAGGCCTCATAATCCATTAGGCGATGGAATTCGGGAAGTGAACGTCGCGTGTGTCTCTTTCCCTTTAAAAATTCCCATCCCTCATTTCCAGAACGTGCACGTGACGTTCGCCCCGGGCATCCCGAACTTCTACGAGAAGCAGGCGATGCGCCGCATGTACAAGGCCACCGGAAGACTGTATTTCTAAGCCTATCGTTCGATATTTCTCCCCATATCCCATTGCCTGCCATTAATGCGCGAACTCGGTGCTTATCAACATACAAAGGTGGCTGAATAAACGGTTACGCCATGAAATTTGTATTGGACACATCAGAGGAGAAGCTGCGTCAAGTCTACCCAGGCTTAACCCGAAGCCTAAGCCTAACCTAAGCTTAACTAAGCTTAGGTTCAAGCTCCGCCTAAGCCTAAGCTTCACCTAAGCCTAAGCCTAACAAGGAAACCTCCCCAGCTCGAAGTTGGACTTCGATTAGCCATATAGCCTATCTGATGCAGTTTTTCACGCTGATAACGATACCGATATTTATTTTTGCCGAGCGCCACAGGAACATTGTTAAAAATCGATTTAAAGTTTTGTCATTTTGGCAGTCCCGCCTCAAAGCCCCTCCCCACGGGGAAAGATCCATCGGCGGCGTGGTGTAGTCGGCAAGTACTTGGCCTACCAATCTAGACATCGCTAGTTCGAGTCTTGCCGCTGACGACTTTTTTGCTTTTTTGCTTCAAAAGGGCTGTGAAGGTCCTACAACTCATCAAGAAAAGTGTTTTTAAGTTTTTTTTTTCACTTTTGGTCGCAAATTCAGGTAGTTATGGCTACAACGAACCACAAGCCTCGATACGATCCTCATGTTTTATGACCTCAAAACGCTTACCTTGGTGCAGAAATGAAGCTTGACATTAGATGTAAAAAAAACTTAAGGACAGAACCTAGTATTTCCTTCCCCTTTTTTTCAAAAAGTTTTCAAAAGAGTGGCTGGTGCATTAACTAGTTGGTGATCCACCGATAATTCCAAATGTTTTCGGCGGAAAAACAGTCTTTCCGAGAAATCGAATCCAGCAACTTGAATTGGTGACCGAAAGTTCAAAAAAACTTAAAGCCATTTTTCTTGATGACTTATAGGACCTTCACAGCACTTTTTAAGCAAAAAGCAAAAAAGTCGTCAGCGGCAAGACTCGAACTAGCGACCTCTAGATCGGTAGGCCAAGTACTTGCCGATTACACCACGCCGCCGATGGATCCTTCCCCGTGGAGAGGGGCTTTGAGGCGGGACTGCCAAAATGACAAAACTTTAAATCGATTTTTAACAATGTTCCTTTGGCGCTCGGCAAAAATAAATGGCTCTGTACCGATAGCACGGGGCAATGACAACAGAACGGGGCATTGGCAACAGAACGGGGCAATGACAGCAGAACGGGGCAAAGCCAGCAGAACGGGGCAATGGCAGCAGAACGGGGCATAGCCAGCAGAATGGGGCATTGCCAAGTCCCCGCGGCCGGCGGCCAGCAGAACGGGGCATTGGTTTGGCCAGGGGGGCCGGCGGCCAGCAGAACGGGGCATTGGTTTGGCCAGGGGGGCCGGCGGCCAGCAGGACGGGGCATTGCATATTTTCTCAAAAAAAACGTATTTTTATGGTCTCTCGCCTATTCTTTCTCTGATTATATTTTTTTGATTCACAGAAGTGTTTGTCAACCAGGCCGAACGTTTCTAACTAAGGAAGTCCAAAATACCCGCGCAACACGGATCGGGCTGAGAATTTGTACATTTATAGATGCGACCACGCTGATAATCGCCTCGATTTCCGACTGCTACAGAGCCTGAAAATTTGAGATATTAAAGTTTCGGTGTCATTTTTGGGACCCCGGAAAAGGGTTTGTCAGGATATCGAACTTTTTTTCTCTGTATTTTTCTAGTTATTTGAACTAGCCTAACTGATGGAGTTTTTTTCTGATTTTTCTGATTGATTGGTTTATTTCAGTAATGCACGAAGGCCTATGCGCTATCCTAAGCTGCTTGAATTAGGCTGTTTTCTACCATTTCCATAGTAAATTCGGAGTCCATACCAAGTATCGTCGATTTTTTCTGTAACCTATCATCAGAGAAAAAATATGCGAGAGACCATAAAAATACGTTTTTTTTTTGAGAAAATATGCAATGCCCCGTCCTGCTGGCCGCCGGCCCCCCTGGCCAAACCAATGCCCCGTTCTGCTGGCCGCCGGCCGCGGGGACTTGGCAATGCCCCATTCTGCTGGCTATGCCCCGTTCTGCTGCCATTGCCCCGTTCTGCTGGCTTTGCCCCGTTCTGCTGTCATTGCCCCGTTCTGTTGCCAATGCCCCGTTCTGTTGTCAATGCCCCGTTCTGTTGTCATTGCCCCGTGCTATCGGTACAGAGCCAAATAAATATCGGTATCGTTATCAGCGTGAAAAACTGCATCAGATAGGCTATATGGCTAATCGAAGTCCAACTTCGAGCTGGGGAGGTTTCCTTGTAAGCCTAAACCTAAGCCTAGCCCACGCCTAAGCGTCAGCCTAAGCCTAAGCCTAAGCTTAAGCCTGACCTAAGCCTAAGCCTACCCATTCTCTCTGGTAAGTCAAAAACCGCAACCCCCAAATTTTAGGGAAAAATCTTTTTAATCCGCATACTCCTCGGCATAAAAATGAATAAATATTTATTCGACTAAAAATAATAAAGCTATACATGTACAACAAAAACGAAAATAAATAAACATAGCGACTAGATAAATATGGGAAATATAATAAAAAGTATAAAAATCATCGAGGACCCACAAACTAACATGGCACGGGGTTGGGAGGGCGCATCATTTTTGCGGCTTCTTCAATTTAATGGTTTTTAATAATCCAAGGAGGAAATTTTATAATGTAATGGTCTAAGTAATTTAGCATTAAACAAAATTGAAGAAATCGTTCTGAAAAGCGAAACGTCAAAGAGAACAAAGACATTCACCCGGGTTGCTTGCTAGAAAATGGGAATTTGGAACCGGGGGAAGACGAGGATTTTTAAGGTATGGAATGATGCATTAATAGGGTTGATCGGGACGGATTAAAGGGACAAGCAAGACATGCCGTGGATACGGATTACCGCGCCGCGACACGCAACGGACCCTTGTAAGACCATTGCGATAGACACCGAAAACTCGGCTGTGGTTCGGTTTACCAATCCTCCCCCCCCCCACCCCCCAGCCAACCCACACCTACCGTATCTCGGCTCCCTGTTCATCTACAGGTGTGTAAAGTATACCAAAATACTCGCTAGAGCAAGGCGAATATTTTGGAATACCTGAGACACCTGTAGATGAACAGGCGGCCGAGATACAAAGGTTGGGTGCCGGCCGGGGGGGTAACCTGAACTCTTACCGAAAACTCGGCGGGCGCGTTGCGTGTAGCGATGCGGAAAAACCAAGAAGCAAAAACCCACCGCTATGCCTTTCCAGTCCCTTTAAAGCCCAATTTCAGGGATTAGGACGTATACACCTCTTTACGCAGTGCCGCCGGCGTTCATAGGTGTATTCGTACAACTCCCGGAACGCGCGATTTAAGAAAAGGAATCATTGAGGATTGGGAGGGAGAAAAAAACATAAATGACAGAGCGTAATCATTGCTTAAATGCGGGAAGTCCCCATATTAAATGTCGTAGTCGTAAAGACCCCCTTTAGCCGGGCGTCTGCTCGATGGCCGCATACGAATTGTTGATGGCGTGCTGGGGATGCAGATGTGAACTCTCTGAGAAGGTGGGGTTCGCTTTTCCTCCCGCACCTCCACCGTTCTCCCCTGGTAGACCGTTCGTCTGAAATCGGCAATTAAACGGCGGCAAAACCAAGCCTTTGATTCTGGCGTGGTTCAGAAATTGAGAAAATCTGACATCGAATAAGTCGGTACTGGACTGTTAGCGGGGGGAACTTGGCAGGGAAAAATTAGTTTTGCTTTCCCCCGATATTTAGCCTATTTTTATGGTATTTTTAAAGTTTTGGGTAACTAGAAAGTTATAAAATGATCTTAGGAAATTTAGACGATTCGAAAATCTTGGCTTTTTAATACATTGTTGACAAAAAAATCAAATATTATCGAAATTTGTATAATTTTAATAAGGTTTTTTTGGAAAATATTAGTTCTGCCCCAGCTAACCCCCCCACGCTAACAGTCCAGTGCCCAACTTCTTTTGGTGAAAATGTTGAAAAATTTGGTAAGCGGAAAACATTACGACGCATCTTTAAAATCGCTGCTAAAACCCAAAGAAAAGATAGACAGTTCCTAACGATTAGACAACGGCAGTACGGAAAATACTAGTGACACCTGGCCAAAATGCCCAAAATTATAGATATAAATATGTAAATCGACGGACCTTGGCGAAGAGCAGCGTCTCGCTGCTCACGTTGAATGAAACGTCCGACCGGAGTGCGATACGCTCCTATAAACACACCGTGGCTATCGGCAATCAGCATGCTTTTAATTAAGATACGTTGTCTTTTTGTATGCCAGGAAACCATCGAAAATGGGTCGCACAAAATTCGCTTCATGGCCCTCCTAAAGGCTTCTTCATATCACTACATCATTAATGCTAGAATATACCCAAAAACGCGTTCAAATTCCGGCATGCTACGATCGTTTCGATGCGGGGGAGAAAAGAGAGGCAAACCATGGTCAACTAGTGAACCTACCGGCGGCACATTAACGACACATCCCAGGAAATCCATCTCCGGTTGTAGTCGACCACTTCGGAACAGCCAGATCGAGATTTTGGAGACCTGGAAAGGGTATGTTTAGCTTGAAGTTTGGCTGTGATTGTTTTTTACGGTATCGTAGCCTGCCACCCGAATCCCGATATGGGCAATTCTGTCAGGGAAAATGTCGACAAGACAATATCCCGAGATTTGTCGCATCGACAGGCCAATATCCCGGCAGCCAGAATCCCGAAAACGCAAACAAGTAGTAGGTCCGGAAGGTAAGACTTTACGTTACCCCCACCTCCCACAGCCAATGGGTCTCAAAGTTTTCGGTATTATCGCTTATTTTGTCGGGATTTTTGCAACGCCATTCGATAGAGCGTCGAAAAATATACTAAGAGTTTTAATTTGTAATGATTTGTAATTTAATAATGTAAAATAAAAAGTTATAGCCAAAACATTCCGGCTGGGGGGGGGGGGCTAAGGTAAAGTTTAGCCGCCCGGAAGTTGGAGAGGGTATTTTGTCTAGCCGAATTTTCAAGTCTTGCCATATTGTTCCTGTCCCTTTACACGAGATACTAGAGTTTACACACAACGCAACCGCACGCAACGCAGCCACAATCATCCAACCACTCTCCCCACCCACCGAGTACAACGTGGCCAACGTCGACAACATGGCCATGGTCCGGAACGGGAAATACTGCTTCTCCTCCGCCTCGTCGTACATTGGATAGTGGACGAAGGCGGGAAGGCCGACAAGTGTCTCACCGCCCGATATTCGCAGGATGAAGCCCACTAAAAATTAATTTAGTCTGTAACTTGATGGAGAAGCACAATTTCTTAAGTACTACCCACCAAAATACCCAGCCAAACAGCCATACGTATTCGAATCGGTCATGTAGACGACGCAGAGGAGTTGTGGAAACAAGATGACATACACCAGATCGGCACATAGATACCTGAAAAGATAGAGAATGATAGATTGAGGGTGACAGAGAGAGGATGGGGGGGGGCAGAGAAAAAGAGATATTTGCTCACCATAATCCGTAGATACTATGAATGGTGAGTGCCATCACTGTCGCCATGATGCCCACGACAATGATTGAGAATCGCATCACGATAATTACTTCGCGTTCGGAGGCCTGCAAGTGGCTGGGTAGAGAGCGAGAGAGAGAGTGTGCGAGAGAGAGCGAGAGATCGAGTGAGATGGAGGGAGAGAGTGAGAGCGAGAGTGAGAGAGAGGGAGAGAGACCTCGAGTGAGATGGAGGGCGAGAGTGTGAGCGAGAGTGAGAGAGAGGGAGAGAGAGAAAGAGAGTGCGAGAGAGAGAGTAACTCACATGCGGCCGAATCGTCAATTTCCAGATATTATGGGCAAACATCGATGCGGCTGATAAAACGGATGAATCAGCAGATGACATCACGGCTGCCGAAACGGCACCAAGTCCTGAATTTTGAGGTGTCTTTAGGGATTTGGCGTAGTTTCAAGCATCGTGCTCCACGAAATAAATTATTTCTAAGCGGCAGTCCAAGCCTGATTGGCTGACACCACGTAAGCACGAGGCCACGCTAAGCCGAAACCTAAGCAAAGCCTAAGCCCTAAGCGCGAAGCTAAGCCTAAGTCTATGCAAGATCCTAGCCGAATGCGAAGCATAAAACAAAACTGAAACCTAGAAGAAAGTCAAGGCTAATTTTAAGCCTACAGTCTAAGCCTGAGCCAAAGCCAAAGCTCGAGCCTCCAAAGTCAAAGTGAAGCCAAGCTTTAGTCCCTTGACTTAAGCTAATCCTAAGGTTATCTTAACAACGAATTAAAGCCTAAACTCGAAAAACCCGAAGACCCACCGACAAAAGAGACCCATCGAGGCGTGAGGTATTGGAAGACGATTGGCACGACCATATTCCGGTATTCAGGTGGAATCACCTTCACCACGGTCCCATTATTCCACGGCGAATATTCCGTGAGGCTCCAATCTACAGTATCAAATTCTCGACGAGCAGCCACAAAAAATACCTGTATTCCTGGCAATGGCCCCAATAATGGCCGGCGGGATGGCCATCAAAATACAGCCAACCCCGGCGACGAATGACAGCATTCGTGCACCTTGTGATGTTTTTGAAGACAGTACCCGTTGGAAGTACACCTGGATACGGTATCAGCGGTTATCATACCATACTGATGGTACGGTACCTGCCAGGGGATCCCGCCAAAGACGAGGAGAAGCATACAATCCCACCACAGAGCCCATTCACGAAATCCGCCAACGTCTCCTGAAATCAGCACGTTATAGAAGTAGTGATATTCGATAATTCGCTGTAAAGGGGTTAGGAAGTC
>CATQJA010001772.1:0-16227 GCA_958295435.1 Mesorhabditis spiculigera | reverse complement strand
TAGTGGATTCTCGGAATAGAGGATTTTTTTAGGGGGGTCTCGTGAATGGGTTGGGGTAAAGATCATCGCCCCGTTATTGTCATAAACAACTATCCGGTAGCCTTTTAAATTTCTTTGTATGGTAACAACGTCTCGTAATGACATTGGTTTTGCATCCTTAGGACAAAACTTTGGTAGGCATGTCGCGGCAAGTTCTAATCCCAAAAGATTGGCATATTCCCAACTTAGACATATATGATCAAGTTTTTTGCTCAGTTTTTCGTATTCCCCATTCGAATAGCACTTGGGATCTCGGGCACTAAGTTGTTCTAGGTCTGCATTTACGATTGCACGAGCAAGGGCTCGAGGAGACACAAGTTATCGGGGATAGGGGTTCCCCTTCAGTAAAATTTGTCTTATCCCTTCTTCCACCCCCTAATAAAGGTGATTTAATGTTGACAACGATTCTCATATTCTCATCTAAAGTATTGTGCTCATTGCTTTGGGCCATGTTTTCAAAAATCATGAACAACGCGTAACTATCATTCATGTCACGCGTCCTAGGGGAAGATAGCATCCTTTCTTGCCAGCCTCTAGCAGAGATTTATGTTCTAACGCAACGGAAAATTTTGACTGTTTCTATGGGCTCTCCCTGTCTCGGTAACGTATTCATTCAAAAATAGAATCCAAAGCAATTTGAAAGGTTTTTCTAGGAACCCTAACTCTATCTTGCCAGTTAGATTTCTCCCTAAGTGATTACATTTTCATAGACATATGCAGTCAAATTCTTATGAAACTTCTAAGGAAGGCCAGAATTGTCAAAGGAATGACGTTCTTCGTTAGTATAAGCCTAACCCTCTCCCTTGGCGTTAAAAACCAACATACCCAGAACCGGCCTGTTTTCCTGGTGGGGACGGTGAACGGCTGTAGTCGACCAAAGTGGCGGGGTTGTTTCTTCTGACGGTGACGGTGTAAGGCTGTAATCAACCAACCGTTGGTAGTCTTCCGGTGGGCGTAGGAGAAGGGCCTGTTCTGTTCAACCAACCGATCTGGTCTCGAACGTTTCATGGTTGTACGGTAGCGTAAGAAGGTGGAAAGTAAGTAAAACGGGGTATGGCAAGGTCAACGGCAAGGTAAGAGGGAAGGTAAGAGAGAGGCAAAAGGGAAAGCAAGAGAGAGAGAGGTAAAAGGAAGGGTAAGAGAGAAGTCAGAAGGGAAGGCAAGAGGGAAGGTAGGAGGCAAGGCTAAAGGTAAGGCAAACGTAAGGCAAACGAAAAACTGTAGCTAGAATAGAGGATCGGGAGGGATCCCAAAATGGCTCAACCCACTCACGAGCCCTTTTATTTGGTGGGATCTGACAGATGGGAACCGTTCCTCCGTGCGCGCTTGATTAATGAAACCTCTTTCCGGACGGGACCCCCCTGGTTGGTATAAAAAAAAGGAGCTCGCGCACTCCTCCCCTCATTTTGCCCTGTGTTTTCACACGGGAAGGTGAGCGGTGAACGGCTGACCCAATTTCCTCCACCGGGGAAAGGGCCCATTTTTTCTCCCCAATTTGACCTTGGAGAAGCATCTTTCGTAAAAGATGGCAGGAAATAACCGTTTTACTATTGTAAAATAAGTTCGCACACTCTTCCGTTATTTTTGCGATGTGTTTGGAGGTGAGGGGTAACGGTTGACTTTGGGGGAAAGTCATTTTTCTTCCCGGTTTGGTCTTGGTGAAACATGTTTGGTAAATAAACATATTGGTGTTGTAAAATAAACTTTTTGAGGGCCGGGAAATAAATCCGTATAGTATAGTAGTGGACTTGATAAATAGACCGGGTGTGAAAGCCTTAACCTTCAGCTGAAATTTTACTTTAACCGATGCACTATATATGTTTACCCCGCTAAGCTCTAGCTCCTTTCCCCTTCGAGTTGAATTCACGACTTGACACACACACACACTGACGCCTCAAGAAAATTATTATAGTTGATTATTTTGGGTTGTAATTAAGATTCTTAGTTAACAATTGCTGCTCTAGCGAATGGCGCGGCCTCAATCCCGATAGAGCAACAGAAATGTCGAAAAATTTTCGGAATTACCAGCTGGGGGTAAGGTAATAATGGTTAGCTATTTTGTGGTTCCTCTCAGGTGGATCTAAAAGTGCAAAAATTGTAATTTTAACTCAAGGATTGGCTAGAAAGAGCAGCTGGTCCGTTTGGGATAGTGATGTTACGCATACCAAATTATGCAAATTATGATGCAAAGTACAAAATAACCGATTTTTTGTGCTTTGCATCCAAATTTGCGTGTGATCCCGACGTTGCGTCGGAATGCGTAACATCGCTTGGGACAAAAAGGACATTTTGCTTTTTTGTTCTGCATGAATTTTTGCAATTTTTGCACAAACTGCTTTGAGTACTTGATATTTCTTATGAAACGACAGCAGGATCCCCAAATAGGTGTCTTGGGTTCTGCAATATCTTGACAATGGTCCATTATGTGGGCGTGGGGAATCAGGCTCATTCAGCGAGCAAAACCGGTCCCAAATTTAGTGTAGCATTGTTTCAAGGTGAATCCGGGCTTATTTAAGGCAATTTTCTATGCACCCGACGTTCCTCTACAGCAATTCTAGCTTCTTTCAGATGTTCTGCAACCGCGACTCGCACATGTACGGCGGAGTCCTGCTGTCCGTCGTTGGGGTCAGCACGAATATGTTCTTGCTCTTTGTAATCTTCACGTCCTACTCGATGGAAACCCGGGGAACACGAACGATGCTGACCATTATTTCGCTCTACAATATTTATTTCTCCATCGTCATCAAGACGGTCAACCCGGTATGTTGCTATTCGAAAGTGTAGGAAGAAGAGGTTTAGGATAGGGCATAGAGGGTGTGAGGACGGGAGAAAGAGAAGGAGAGCGGGGGAGAGGGAGAGGGCGAGAGAGTGATAGACCGAGAAAGAGAAAGAGAGAGAGAGAGAGAGAGAGAGAGAGAGAGAGAGAGAGAGAGAGGGAGAAATCATCCATCTATTTCAGGTCTACATCTTTGATGAACGCGGGTTTATCCTCATGTCTCGCACCTTCGTAGACCTATATGCTGCGGCTAAAGTCGGACTTGCAATCTTTGTGAATGGCTTTGGACAATCCTTATCTCTTTTAATGATCCATTGCTTCTATCGCTATGTAAAAATCACTGGGTAACTTATGGCTTTCTCCACGTTGCAATTTTTTTAGCAAATTCAAAGCGGCCATCGAGACAAAGAAAGGAATTTTTTGCATCGTCATTTGCCACATTTTCAATCCGTTCGTGGTTGAGGCCATGGTATATCTCACCATGCAGGTTTGTTACAGGCGAGCTAGTGAAAAACGTTTCAGAATCGAAAAATTTTTGATAACTTTTTCCTTGAGCCCTCCGAACTCCGAACCCAATTCTCCTACGTCGAGACGAAAAACCTGCTGAACCTGTCGCTGACCTCTGATGTTTACTATTACGGCGCGGTGTATTCGGTATGGTTTTTGGACTTGGACTCAATTAAAATCTGTTTTTGCAGTTTCCGGGTCCGCAGGGAGTCGAGCAGTACAACTGGAAGATGATTTTGGGCACGGTGGTCGTTCTGGGGATACTGTCGATGCTCTACAGTACAACGTGCATTATTGGAATCAAATTGTGAGCCACGAAATTATCTAAAAACGTACAAAACGCCAAAAAATATTCTTAGTTTATTTAGATAAAGGTTTTTCTCAAAAGCTTTAAACTCTGCTCAAAAGCCTGAATAAAAACTAATAAAAGATCGAGTTTGGAGAATTCAAAGCAATACAGTAGTAGGTTTTTGAGCTTGAGCCAAGTTCAGACATTTCTAGAACACCACTTGCCTCAAAAATATTCGAAAATATTCGTGGGAACTGTCTACGATCACCGTACTCGCGTCAAAACTAGCACACCGCGAAAAAAGACGCGTAGAAAAACAAATATTCGGTTCAAGTTCTGAGGCCATAGATGGGATTTTCCCAGACCTAGGAATCGGTAAGTTCGCTGGAAATGCGTACTTCACCGTTCTTTGGCTATAATTTTTAGGCCAGGATAAGTATTCGCATAGCTTCCGGTGCAAGGAAGACATATCCTAGAGCGAGGGAGAATTTTTGAGATTCAACTATATTTTTTAGGTATTTCTACGTCAAGCAGTCACTCACCAGCAACGCGGCGCGAAAACGTCAGTTACAGTTGTTGATGCTGTTACTGGCGCAGGTATGGTAATTACTCTATTTTAATGGTGTTAAAGCCAGATCGCGAAAATCGGTTCCTAGAAATGTTTAACTTTAGGCAATTTCACCATGCATTTTCGAATTCATCCCCGCTTTTGTGGTACTGGTTGGCGGGCCGACCGGTGGGTTTTTGAATTTTTACGGATTGCGTTGCTTTGCAGTTGCACAGGCTCAAACACAGGCCTTGAATTGGGCTTGGGCTTTGCCTTTAGCTTAGGCTTAGGCTCAGGGTCAGTCTCAGGCTCAGATTAAGGCTTCGGCAATGGGTTAGGCCCTGGCTTAAGCTGAGGCTTAGGCTTGTTTTCGTTGTATATTGTAATTTCAGGCCTGATCCCACACACTTGGGGCTTCTGCGCCCCTCTCTTCTTTGCTTGCTACTCGAGCTCGGACGCCATCCTAGTCCTGGTGCTGTTTAGGGTATTGCAGCGAATTTTATAGCAACACCAGTTTCTTTAGGTGTACCGTGTCCGCATGCTCGAGATTTTCAAGCTGAAATTCCGGCCGACCAAGGGCAGCTCCAGGATCAGCGGCAGCAACCGGAGCAAGGAGTACAAAGCTACCGACGCCGGATCGAAGGCGTCAAAAACTGGATAGACTTTCTACTAATTATGAATATTATGCCTTGTGTGATTATTATTATCGTGTTAAAGTGGGTCACGTTTCTGTGCAATTTCCTGAAATGCAGGATTTGTAAACGGAATTTGAGAATCTTTCGCATTATATTCTGTTCAGAGCGTCAAGGCCACGAAAATTTCTGAGAGGGAATTGAATGTAACAAAAATGGTGTGTAAACTTTTTCGATATTTTTAATGCTAGTTGTGTTGACGCGGCCGGATCCGATTTTTTCTCGTGATCAGCAACTATTAAATTTATATCTCACGGAGAAACCAGCAAAGTGTACGATATACTTACTGTAGTGTCTTTCCAAAATTCGCTGATTCAACAGCTTGCGAAGAGATTATGAATCACTCAGAATCCACGGGGGGATAACATTCCCACCCTACCAACGCATACATCGGTGTCCAGAAGGACGGTTCCAGTTCCTCCACACTGCTCGTTTTTCCTTGTCTGGCTGTCGTTATCTCATTATTACTTGCGTTCTGTCTCCGCTTCCCGGCCTTGGGATAGGAAGTTCGAGGACCGGAAGCGTCAACATAATTAATTTTTCGAGGGGGTCACAAAAGCAAACAGCGGTACTCAATGGAACGAGAATGGTTGTTGTCGCTGAGTTCCTCTTATGTAGAGCCTGGTTCATTGTAATCAGGAATCGACATGGAAGAATATATTCTCCTATTGCTAGTCCTCATCATAAGCCTAATCGCTAGCCCAAGGCTCGACGCTAGAGCATAAACACGTGCACTTTTTGAAATAGGCGTCAAAATTCTGTTCCCGTTAAAATCAGTGCCGGTGCTGAATTCTAAGATTCCAACAGAAAAACGCTTACGTTTTCCAGTAAGTTGTACTTACCCCGTATGTTTCAATAATTTGCTGTCTGTTTGCGGTATCTTTCCTAATACTACAATAATATTACAGTACCCACCATGGTCGGGTTGCAATGCGATAGCGTTCCACGACCTTGGTACCTCAATCGCTTCCACTTTGGGGGTTATCTCGAATGTGTTTCTCTTATATGTGATCAGCACGGTATCCAAGCCCGAGATGAAGGGACGCCAGACCATGCAGACGATAAATACGTTCTATAATATTTATTACGCGATTCAATGTCGAATCGCTCATGCGGTAAGCTAGGGATTTTGCGTTGCGGATTATTCGGGCTTCTGATTTAAGTTTTTGACCAATTCAATGTGTTTTCAAACTCTAAGGTATTAGTGGCACCTAAGAACCATGTTCAGCAGGTTCAAACAAGCCATCGAAACAAAAATCGGTATAGCTGCCATCGTTTTTATGCACTTTGGTGGTGTCAGCTTTGTCATCTCGTTTTGCTGGATGTGCTGGAGGTATGAGTCAAAAATTGACAGCAAAATTGACTATAAAATTCAGCCAACCCCAACTCGGACCAAATTGTCGTTTGCCGAAACGCAGAAATATTTGAACTACACGATAACGCCGAAGAGCCACTATTGCGGAGCCGCGTTTTCGTTAACAGCGTCTCGACTTTAATTTCGGCGTTTTAAGTACCCCGACTCCGATGGTAAAGAGGTGTACGATTGGATAATGATCTTTGCGACTGCGGGCGCACTGTCGATGTATTCGATTATGTATAACTCGACTCGGAAAGGCGAGTCCAGCACGTCTCTCCGATTCTTCGATTTTGAAATTTTTCGATCATTTACTAATGTTTTTTGCGAAACGCGCGCATTTTCGGATGTTTTTCTGACCAAGGGGTTTTTTACAAAAATCGCCATTTAAGAATTTTCACGCTTTTCCTGGCAGCCCAACGAGAGCTCTTTGAAAGTCATTTGCGAAAACACAGCTTGGATAGAGCTTAAACGCTTTAAATTGCGTGCCAAAGCGTGCCCTTTTTGCTTGAAAAATGCCGAAAATCGAGCAAAAAAATTCCGACATTTCCAGAATCGGTAAGACGTGCTGGACTCGGCTTGCCGGGAGCTTTCGAAAGATCCCAAAATCGCAAAAATCGGAGAGGTCTGCGGCCGGCTAGGGCGGGGGGGATTTTTTTTGGGACACCCTGTATTGTAAGGAAATATGTAATAAACAGCTTAGGTGTTTCTCAGGTATCTCTACGTAAGACGTTCGCTGCAAAGTGCCGGCCGGAAACAGCTTCTCTTCCAATTGTTGCTGTTGTTATTAGCTCAGGTAAGTAGATTTTGTACTTTCTTATACCTAAGTTTAGACTCCAATGTTTGCGTGGTTTAACTTCACTGATACTTAGCTTAAAAAAAAAGACAAATTTTTTTCGAAAAACGCTCGCGGCTACCCCTAGGCCGAAAATCCGGATTACTCACAAAATGCTTTCCATTTTTTCACCTCGGTTGGTGGAACCTCCCAGGAATTTTGAAAAAATGTTCATCTCGTTTCCACCACACTTAGTCCGTATTCTTTCTACGCAAAACCTACAAATTCAACGGCGCGGAAAGTGCTGCCGTATTTCTTGGGAACTGCGATATGGAAATCGCCTGTCTATCACATGACTTTCGCTTTTAACCCGTTTCTGGCATAATATTCGAATTCACCTGAGCGTCAAGTGTAGCGAACTTGCGGCTCGGACTTCAGAAAGCGCCAAAACAAGTAAAAAAATATTTTCGGTAGGCTTACGTGGCGTTTCGGCGATGCTGGATTCGGAGGAATTTGTTGTCCCAGACTGAATTAAGGTTGCTTTCACCGCATCGGAAGACCTAGTCATTTCTGTAGTACATTTTCGTGCCACCTTTGAATTATCGTGAGAAATCTACACACTAGCTACTCCTGTTATCAGACCGATGAACCCTCTAAACTTACCAAATGCTTTGTGCCGCCCTAAATTCCCGCGCTATTCGAAAGTGTGTGGTATATTTCCCGACGCCCTTCTCGGAGGCCGTGACGTTTTTTGGAACTCGTTGTTTTCTTTACAAGGAGTGATTTGTAGGTGCTATGTGGTTTCACCTTGTAATATAACCCATTCGATAGAGCTTGAAACTTGCGACAAATCCCATCGTTCGAAGCCTTCGGGAAATAGGTTTGTTTCGCTCATGTCAAAAATCGAACCTTTCAGAGCGAATTTTCCCGAAAACCGTAGTCCTCGAGCAGTTTTGAAAGGATGGGATATGCTCAGAATTTGAAGCTCTATCAGATGGGCTCGGTCACATCAAAAATCTCCAATATCACCGAAAAAAGCGGTCCTATTGGCTTTCTGAGTTCATAAATTTAAGCGCATGATCTTTTTTATTAGTGCTAAAAAGAGTGTTGTCTTTATCATATTTTCCTTTCCTTGCCGCTAAAATATTTTCTAGATAACCACGTTTTTCGCACTTGCATAAAAGGTTTTAGCGAACTTTGCCTTGAAAGATGCAATGTTCTCTCGAATTCAACGATTACGGCGCTACTGTAGCAGCCATCCTGGGCGTCGGCTCAAACATTTTTCTACTCTATGTCATCGCTACCGTATCTCACCACGAAATGAAAGGCCGGCAAGCTATGCAAATAATCATTACTTTGTATAATATATATTATTCTATCGCGCTCCGCATCATACATCCGGTAGACAAATTTGAACATGATTTGGGAGGTCAGAAGCTTTTTTCTAGGCCCATATCATGGACAAATATGGTTGGATCATATTCTCACGTTCATTTATCGACTCTTATATCGGTTCTTGGGTGGCGATGGCCATTCATATCACGGGATTTGCACAAGTGTTATCACTATTGCTGATTCATTGTTTTTATCGGTATATTCAGATTACAGGGTACGAATTTCAGAAACCGTTTGTAATCAAAATTTCTCGAATTGCCGAGGTTTAGCAATCAAAGTATTTTTAGAAAATGCCGTTCCGCGATTAACACAAAAACTGGGGTGATTAGTATTGTGTCGGCTCACATCCTGATGTGTTGCGTGGTGGAAACTTGTTGCTTTTGGGCTCTGGAGGTAAATTCTAAACTTGCCTGTAGATTCCTTCATTTTCCACTCGACGCGAGATAAAGAGACAGAGAGATAGTGAAAGACGATAGGGAGAGAGAGAGAGAAAGGGAGAGAAAGATGAGAGAGAGAGAGAGAGAGAGAGAGAGAGAGAGAGAGAGAGGGAGATATAGAGAAAGTTAGATAAAGAACGGAATAGTAGCGATACCTAGCCACGCCAATCAAAATTTCAGCCCACCGAGACTCGTACGCTACTTTCCATGGTTGACGCTAAGGAAACCCTCCACATCACCATCAAACCGAACACTTATTATTACGGAGCCGCGTTTACGGTAAATCTACCTTTATATTAATCGGAGGCAGTTTTTCCTAAAATCCTATTTGAATTTTAGTACCCCGGGCCGAGTGGCTCCACGATCTACAACTGGCAAATCATCATTGCCACCGGCATTGCGATTGCGGCTTATTGCACCATGTACTTCACGGCTTGCGTGATTGGCGTCAGACTGTAAGTCCAGTGATAGAAAATTAAGCAATAATACTTGTAATTGCGTAGGTATCAGTTTGTGAAGCTCTCCCTTCAAAGCAAGGCCCGGAAGCGTCTGCTATCACAGCTTTTGCTGTTATTACTGGCTCAGGTTTAATAGGCGCAACTTTTGAACTTTTTTTTAGGCCATCTCTCCGTTCTTTTGGGAATTAATTCCAGGATTTGTCGTGCTACTTGGTGGTCTATTCGGTAATAGAACGAAAAAGCTTCAAAAACCTGAAAAAATTCAGGTCTACCTCATAACTGGGGCTTGTGCGCCACGGTTTATATGGCCGGCTACTCGACCAGTGATGCCGTGTTGGCGTTGATGTTGTTTAAGGTGTGCTCCATCTACTTAGTATGAGCAGTATCCACCCTTTTAGGCCTATCGCCGCCGCACCATCGAAATCCTGCTGCGCGGAAGATGTCGCGGACGTGTGCACCAATTCGCCACCAGCACAACCATTGAAAATACCACCGACGTCCCACCCAGCGGGAACAGGATTCAAGGCTTTTGAACGTGACTACATGGTTATGAAAATATACGATTTTGCATATTGTGCTTGGCAGAAGCGATCGGTCAAAATCTAGTTTACCCCTGGCCGCGCCGCTGGCCTTTCTATTAATTAACGCACCGATTATAGCAAACCAGATGGTTCCAGTCGCTTCGCGACTGCAACCATCTGGCCTTCGGGCAACCCTACATGTCCTACTCCACCGCATCCTTCCCTACCTCCATCAATACCCACGCTAATCGCTTCAGATACCCCCCATAGCCGAACACCCCTTCAAAAACTACTTAAATACCTTCCTGATGGCTTCAGATACCCCCCATAGCTGAAATACCCTTCAAAAACTACCTAAATACCTTCCTGATGGCTTCAGATACCCCCATAGCTGAAATACCCTTCAAAACTACCTAAATACCTTCCTGATGGCTTCAGATACCCCCCAGAGCCAAAATCCCCTTTAAAAACTACCTAAATACCTTCCTGATGGCTTCAGATACCCCCCAGAGCCAAAATCCCCTTCAAAAACTACCTAAATACCTTCCTGATGGCTTCAGATACCCCCCAGAGCCAAAATCCCCTTCAAAAACTACCTAAATACCTTCCTGATGGCTTCAGATACCGCCCAGAGCCAAAATCCCCTTCAAAAACTACCTAAATACCTTCCTGATGGCTTCAGATACCCCCATAGCTGAAATACCCTTCAAAAACTACCTAAATATCTTCCTGATGGCTTCAGATACCCCCCAGAGCCAAAATCCCCTTCAAAAACTACCTAAATACCTTCCTGATGGCTTCAGATACCCCCAGAGCCAAAATCCCCTTCAAAAACTACCTAAATACCTTCCTGATGGCTTCAGATACCCCCATGGCTGAAATCCCCTTCAAAAACTACCTAAATACCTTCCTGATGGCTTCAGATACCCCCATAGCTGAAATACCCTTCAAAAACTACCTAAATACCTTCCTGATGGCTTCAGATACCCCCCAGAGCCAAAATCCCCTTCAAAAACTACCTAAATACCTTCCTGATGGCTTCAGATACCCCCATGGCTGAAATCCCCTTCAAAAACTACCTAAATAACTTCCTGATGGCTTCAGATACCCCCCATAGCTGAAATCCCCTTCAAAAACTACCTAAATACCTTCCTGATGGCTTCAGATACCCCCATAGCTGAAATACCCTTCAAAACTACCTAAATACCTTCCTGATGGCTTCAGATACCCCCATAGCTGAAATACCCTTCAAAACTACCTAAATACCTTCCTGATGGCTTCAGATACCCCCCATAGCTGAAATACCCTTCAAAAACTACCTAAATACCTTCCTGATGGCTTCAGATACCCCCCATAGCTGAAATACCCTTCAAAAACTACCTAAATACCTTCCTGATGGCTTCAGATACCCCCCATAGCTGAAATACCCTTCAAAAACTACCTAAATACCTTCCTGATGGCTTCAGATACCCCCATAGCTGAAATACCCTTCAAAAACTACCCTAAATACCTTCCTGATGGCTTCAGATACCCCCCATAGCTGAAATACCCTTCAAAAACTACCCTAAATACCTTCCCTGATGGCTTCAGATACCCCCCATAGCTGAAATACCCTTCAAAAACTACCTAAATACCTTCCTGATGGCTTCAGATACCCCCCATAGCTGAAATACCCTTCAAAAACTACCTAAATACCTTCCTGATGGCTTCAGATACCCCCCAGAGCCAAAATCCCCTTCAAAAACTACCTAAATACCTTCCTGATGGCTTCAGATACCCCCATGGCTGAAATACCCTTCAAAAACTACCTAAATACCTTCCTGATGGCTTCAGATACCCCCATGGCTGAAATCCCCTTCAAAAACTACCTAAATACCTTCCTGATGGCTTCAGATACCCCCCATAGCTGAAATCCCCTTCAAAAAACTACCTAAATACCTTCCTGATGGCTTCAGATACCCCCCAGAGCTGAAAATCCCCTTCAAAAACTACCTAAATACCTTCCTGATGGCTTCAGATACCCCCCATGGCTGAAATCCCCTTCAAAAACTACCTAAATAACTTCCTGATGGCTTCAGATACCCCCCATAGCTGAAATCCCCTTCAAAAACTACCTAAATACCTTCCTGATGGCTCAGATACCCCCATAGCTGAAATACCCTTCAAAATACCTAAATACCTTCCTGATGGCTTCAGATACCCCCATGGCTGAAATCCCTTCAAAAACTACCTAAATACCTTCCTGATGGCTTCAGATACCCCCATAGCTGAAATCCCTTCAAAAACTACCTAAATACCTTCCTGATGGCTTCAGATACCCCCATAGCTGAAATCCCTTCAAAAACTACCTAAATACCTTCCTGATGGCTTCAGATACCCCCATAGCTGAAATACCCTTCAAAACTACCTAAATACCTTCCTGATGGCTTCAGATACCCCCATGGCTGAAATACCCTTCAAAAACTACCTAAATACCTTCCTGATGGCTTCAGATACCCCCCATAGCTGAAATACCCTTCAAAAACTACCTAAATACCTTCCTGATGGCTTCAGATACCCCCATAGCTGAAATCCCTTCAAAAACTACCTAAATACCTTCCTGATGGCTTCAGATACCCCCCATGGCTGAAATCCCCTTCAAAAACTACCTAAATACCTTCCTGATGGCTTCAGATACCCCCAATGGCTGAAATCCCTTCAAAAAACTACCTAAATACCTTCCTGATGGCTTCAGATACCCCCAGGGCCGAAATCCCTTCAAAAACTACCTAAATACCTTCCTGATGGCTTCAGATACCCCATGGCTGAAATACCCTTCAAAAACTACCTAAATACCTTCCTGATGGCTTCAGATACCCCTAATGGCTGAAATCCCTTCAAAAACTACCTAAATACCTTCCTGATGGCTTCAGATACCCCCAATAGCTGAAATACCCTTCAAAACTACCTAAATAACTTCCTGATGGCTTAGATACCCCCAAGGGCCGAAATCCCTTCAAAAACTACCTAAATACCTTCCTGATGGCTTCAGATACCCCCATGGCTGAAATCCCCTTCAAAAACTACCTAAATAACTTCCTGATGGCTTCAGATACCCCCATGGCTGAAATCCCTTCAAAAACTACCTAAATACCTTCCTGATGGCTTCAGATACCCCCATGGCTGAAATACCCTTCAAAAACTACCTAAATACCTTCCTAGATGGCTTCAGATACCCCCATAGCTGAAATACCCTTCAAAAACTACCTAAATACCTTCCTGATGGCTTCAGATACCCCCATAGCTGAAATACCCTTCAAAAACTACCTAAATACCTTCCTGATGGCTTCAGATACCCCAATAGCTGAAATCCCCTTCAAAAACTACCTAAATACCTTCCTGATGGCTTCAGATACCCCCAATGGCTGAAATCCCTTCAAAAACTACCTAAATACCTTCCTGATGGCTTCAGATACCCCCAATAGCTGAAATACCCTTCAAAAACTACCTAAATACCTTCCTGATGGCTTCAGATACCCCCAATGGCTGAAATACCCTTCAAAAACTACCTAAATACCTTCCTGATGGCTTCAGATACCCCCATGGCTGAAATCCCCTTCAAAAACTACCTAAATACCTTCCTGATGGCTTCAGATACCCCCCATAGCTGAAATACCCTTCAAAAACTACCTAAATACCTTCCTGATGGCTTCAGATACCCCCATGGCTGAAATACCCTTCAAAAACTACCTAAATACCTTCCTGATGGCTTCAGATACCCCCCATAGCTGAAATACCCTTCAAAAACTACCTAAATACCTTCCTGATGGCTTCAGATACCCCCCATAGCTGAAATCCCCTTCAAAAACTACCTAAATACCTTCCTGATGGCTTCAGATACCCCCCCATGGCTGAAATCCCCTTCAAAAACTACCTAAATACCTTCCCTGATGGCTTCAGATACCCCCATGGCTGAAATACCCTTCAAAACTACCTAAATACCTTCCTGATGGCTTCAGATACCCCCCATGGCTGAAATACCCTTCAAAAACTACCTAAATACCTTCCTGATGGCTTCAGATACCCCCAATAGCTGAAATACCCTTCAAAAACTACCTAAATACCTTCCCTGATGGCTTCAGATACCCCCCATGGCTGAAATACCCTTCAAAAACTACCTAAATACCTTCCTGATGGCTTCAGATACCCCCAAGGCTGAAATCCTTCAAAAACTACCTAAATACCTTCCTGATGGCTTCAGATACCCCCAATGGCTGAAATCCCCTTCAAAAACTACCTAAATACCTTCCTGATGGCTTCAGATACCCCCAAGGCCGAAATCCCCTTCAAAACTACCTAAATACCTTCCCTGATGGCTTCAGATACCCCCAATGGCTGAAATCCCCTTCAAAAACTACCTAAATAACTTCCTGATGGCTTCAGATACCCCCAATGGCTGAAATCCCCTTCAAAAACTACCTAAATACCTTCCTGATGGCTTCAGATACCCCCAAGGCTGAAATCCCCTTCAAAAACTACCTAAATACCTTCCTGATGGCTCAGATACCCCCATGGCTGAAATCCTTCAAAAACTACCTAAATAACTTCCTGATGGCTTCAGATACCCCCATGGCTGAAATCCCTTCAAAACTACCTAAATACCTTCCTGATGGCTCAGATACCCCCAGGGCCAAAATCCCCTTCAAAAACTACCTAAATACCTTCCTGATGGCTTCAGATACCCCCATGGCTGAAATCCCCTTCAAAAACTACCTAAATACCTTCCTGATGGCTTCAGATACCCTCCATAGCCAAATCCCTTCAAAAACTACTTAGATTCCATCCCGATGCTTTAAATGATTTAAATAATTAATTAACATAATTAAAAAAGTATTAAAAGTATTAAAAAATAAGCAACTTAAAAGCTATTTGGACGCGGGAAGGGCCTGGGGAAGAAGGGCGAAGGGAAAGGGGGCGTGGCCTCCCGGGAAAGGGCCCCCACCCCTTTTACTAAGGAAAAAACTTTCAAAGTTAATTTTAATAATTTAAACTAAAAGTTTTTCATAATTTTTTTATCAGCTTGGGGGTTTCTGACCACGCTCTATCCGAATCCGAAGAGAGCTAAGTTCTAGCTCCTTTCCCCTTCGAGTTGAATCTGGGACATGACGGACAGACAGACAGACAGACAGACACCACAGCAAAATTATTATAGTAGACGAGTTGAATCTGGGACATGACGGACAGACAGACAGACAGACAGACACCACAGCAAAATTATTATAGTAGATGTTCTCCTCGTCAAATAACTGGCGCTCTTAGAAAAATCCTAGCAGCCTTCGACCGTTGGTTTCCTGTGGCGGCGCGACTGCAGGGTGTTCCTATAAGAAACACCCCGCTCTAACTCGGCGCAGGCTTCTCGGATCGGTATGATAATTACAGCATTCGATAGCCCTTGAAACGGCGTCCTTGCCACAGATTTCATCGCCATGTTTTTACCTAAACCCGCCATTTTACAAACCATTTTGCAACATTTGTCATTTTCTTGGTTTTATACAAGCGAATTTGCCTCGAAATCCTGAAGCAAAATGGCCACTAGTAGCCGTTAATTAGATGCAGAGACCGAGCTTTAATGGTTTTAAATGCGGTCTATGAGTGTCAAACTTATAATATATTTTTTATTGGGACACCCTGTATAGTCTTATGCGCAACCCTCTACATATATTCTGACCACGGGATAAGGTCAATTTTTCCTAATCAAATCTCCAAGAATTTTTCAAAGCAGGTGGAATGAAGCGGGGTGAATAGTGCGTTCCCCTTTCCGGAATTGCCATTGTTGCTTTTCTAGAAGAACTTCAGCCCTTTCAGGCCACGCTCCGTACCACCATTCAAATCCTGTTGCGTGGAAAATTTCTTGGACTGCTCTGAATCCCACGATCCGAAGGGAACTTGTACCCAATTACCATGTCTGGAATTCGCTCCTTTTAACGAACTTTAGCATCGAGGCCGCCCAGGTTCTTGAGACTGTGCGCACTGATTTTCTAGCCATATTTTCACATGGGTTATTAGGGTGTTATGTGAAAAGGTCGGGTCGAAATTTCTCTAGTCAGTAAGTTAGAAAACAGTTAAAGCAGAAATTTTCATGAGCAGGGACGTAGCGTAATACAGGACCCGGGGGCCCGGGCCCCAGAAATCGGCCGGGGCCCGAAAATTTCATAAGGGCGACCCTTATGATTTTGATTTTCTCAAAAATTTTGCTGCCTGCGGCGCTATTTTTTCACGTATTTTCGGCTATTTGTAGAGCTATGCAACCTTTTTTTCAAAAATTTTTGAAAGTTTGAAAAAGTTTTTTTACCAATGTTTTGAGTTTTTTGGAAAAATTTTTGGGACCCCCCCGAAATTTTTTTCTAGCGACGCCCCTGTTCATGAGGGACCACATAATTTGGAGCGTCGGTCGATTT